>CALYLW010000263.1:1233929-1376908 GCA_944989445.1 Ampullaceana balthica | reverse complement strand
CAATTGTGTTGCTTCATACGACGTTACAGAATACAGACTTTTACTATAGAATTGTGGCTGAACAATGCCTGTCCGTGTGTTCCATTGGAAAATAATTGGACTGGTTGCATAATTTTAATCGCTGCGATTGTTTAGTCCCATTTGTGTGCATTTGTATTTGAAACATTGTGTTCCATTTTCGCGACTGAACAATCGCACGGCTAGAAATCGCAAGTGGAGGCCTAGCCTAAACCTGGTTTGAATCATATAGCTAGTGGCTAGGCCAATATTCAAAAAGTTCTCGACCGAACAATCGTACGACTAGAAATCGTAAGTGTAGGCCTAGCATAAGTAAATTTGGTATTTCAAACATATAGCCAGTGGGCTAGGCCAATATTCAAAAATTTTGGCACGGAACCTAGAATGTATCTTCACAAACTTATTAATTATACATTTCCACATTAAAATTTAAATAAACTACGAACACCGCATAAAAGTGCCAAAACTAAAGTCAAACTGTCAAGACTACCTCCACAGTCCACAGTATACTATTTACGTCTGTGCTACCTCTACCAGAAAACAGAATTCCTTCGCACAGTTGCCAGTTGGCACGTTTACAACCATAGATTATTTAATTGTAGAATCAAAACTATAATAGGAGATATTCGTATGCAATTGTGTTGGAATATAGATATTTTTGAGTATAAATAAAAAGTATTTATGGAAGAGAATTAAAAGTTTTTTCAAAAAAAGCCAATTAGAATAATAGGTTACGTAGGGTCGTAGGCCTATGAATTGGCCATCGCCGCCATGTTAATGCACTACTTGGCACATCTGCATTTGATTTTTAGAAATCTGTTGCGTTTGGGAATTATTTTGCTTCAAACTATTGCCTAAATTTGTTCCAATTAAAATATTTTTGTAATTACTAGTTAACTAATAAAAAGTTTAAAAAAATAAAATTGTAGCAATAGATACAATCAAAGAAATATGAACACAATTTAAATTGTTTTCAAAATTTTTCGCGTACCACCTAGAGAGGCCTGGCGTACCACCAGTGGTACGCGTACCACAGTTTGAAAACCGCTGGTGTATGGTTTAATATATGATACTTTATTGTGAATGGTATGGTATGGTATATTGTACAGTATGGTATATGGCACTTTATGGTAAATGGTACGGTATCGGTATGGTATATGGTATGGTAATTTTTTACAAGTCTACAGACAGCCATAGTTTCCTTATGTATACGTCGTCCCATCCTGAATCTTGTAAGAGCTCTATCCCATTTTCGCAACTATTGATACTTAAAAGACTCTGCAGTGATGAGTCAGACTTTTTGGAGAAAAGTAATGAAATGCTGGATTTTTTTCGAAGAAGGTCATACCCGGAAACAGTTTTAATATCCGCTGTCAATCGAATTAAAGGCATGACCAGACAGGATACATTTAAATCATCTGTTTCTGGTCAATGTGATCGATCAAAATTTATTTTAACTTTTCATCCTCATAATTTTAAAGCCCGCCAGGTGATTCTCAAAAACTGACCAATCCTTATGGCTGACCCTCTAACTCAGCAGGTCTTCAAAAAACCTCCTCTTTTTGCTTTCCGGAGAGATAGAAGCCTCAGAGATATTCTTGTAAGAAGTCACCTTCCCACAATGAAAGCACATATTGGAACAAAAGGTTGCAACCGTAACCGTTGCAATACTTGTCCATATGTGATGGAAATTAACAACATTTCTTTCCCTCTTGAAAAATTCTTAATAAAAGATGGATTCACTTGCACAAGTCGCAACGTGATTTATGCAATTCTTTGCAAGAGGTGTAATAAAATTTACGTGGGTGAGACTGGTCGTCGTCTTGGAGATCGGTTTAGAGAACACCTGTATAATATAAATAAACAGGCTCAATGTCCTGTGTCTAAACATTTTAACAGTTTTGACCATAACGGCATATCAGATATTGCAGTAACTGGAATTTTATATGCATGCAATACCCATGATAGAGTCCACATGGAAAATAGACTCATAAAAAGATTTGGTCCGTTGGCTCCATATGGAATTAACCAAATTCATAATTTTACTTAACTGCAGAATCTTGTTCCCGTTGTGGTTTTTACTGTAACTTTGGATACTTCCCCCTTTTTCCTATATCCTGTGTCCATGTTTGTTTTTGTTTTTCCTTTCTTTTTATTTAACATAAATATTTTAAAATACAATATGTTTTAAGAATATTATTATTACTTATGTAAGTATTGTAAGAATGTATTTTATGTTGTACTGATGAAGGCATTAGCCGAAACGTTTACTGTCGTATCAGTCTAAAAATAAAGCTCAAATTATTGTTTTCATTGCACAATTTGTCTGTGTATTTTGTATTTTATATTGTACAGTATGGTAAATGGCACTTTATGGTAAATGTTACGGTATGGTATTTTGTACGTTATATGGTTTGATATTTGATACTGTATTGTAAATGGTACGGTATGGTATATTGTACAGTATGGTATATGGTTATTTATGGTAAATGTTACGGTATGATATATAGTTTGGTAAATGTTACGGTATGGAATATTGTACAGTATGGTATATGGTACTTTATTGTAAATGTTACGGTATGGTAATTGGTAAGGTATATAGTTTTGTATATGTTACTGTATTGTAAATGTTACGTTATGGTATATTGTACAGTATGTTATATGGTACGTTATGGTAAATGGTACGGTATGGTAATTGGTACGGAATATGGTTTGTTTTATATGTTACTGTATTGTAAATGGTACGGTATGGTATATTGTTACGTTATGGTATATGGTACTTTATTGTAAATGTTACGGTATGGTAATAGGTAAGGAATATAGTTTTGTATATGTTACTGTATTGTAAATGGTACGTTATGGTATATTGTACAGTATGTTATATGGTACTTTATGGTAAATGGAACGGTATGGTAATTGGTACGGAATATGGTTTTGTATATGTTACTGTAATGTAAATGGTACGGTATGGTATATGGCAGCGGTTTTCAAACTTTATTTTTATTGTACCACTTTGGAAAACAATCAAATTTTGGCGTACCACATGCAGCTAAAGTCCGATAAAAAAAAGCAGCAGGTGGGCACGAAGTCCCCTTGCAATTAAAGAAAACATCATACAGTACGTTATAGGTATGGGTACTAACTAGGCCTATAAAGGTAAACTTAGACATAGAAAAGTTAATATTTTATTTTATGGAGCTCATTCTGAGTATCAATAAAAAATGAAAATAGAAATGTTAATGTGAGCTGTGAGCTTGTTTAGACGCACACAGATTTGCAATGTCAGGTTTTATGTTTGTTAATTTTAATCGCAAATCTGATTCAAGTATCAGTTGAGAGCAATGCTTCTTAATGTCTTCAATCAAATTAGCATGAAGTTGCAGCTTATTCTCCATCACAAAAGACTCAAGAGAAGAAAATGAAGCTACACAAGATTTCTCAAGATCTGACAAAATGAACTGAAGCTTTTTTACTATTGCATTTATCTTATCCACAACAGTAAATGGAGTGATATTTCTTCCTTGCAAACTCGTATTCACTTCGTTTAGTTTCCCCAAAATATCCGCCAAATATGCCAAACGCATTAACCACAATTCGTCCAAAAGTAAATGCGATGTTTCAAATTTGCTGTTCAACAGAAACATTTGTACTTCTGAGCGTAGTTCAAAAAGCCGAGTTAAAACTTTCCCTCGAGATAGCCAGCGTACTTCCGTGTGCAAAAGAAGGTTATTGTGTTCACTTCCCATTTCATTGCAAATTATTGTAAACATGCGTGAGTTTTAGAGCTCGAGCTTTTATGAAGTTAACTATCTTAACAGCCTGGTCTAAAACTGTTTTTAAAGTGTCGGGCATGGCTTTGGATGCCGATGCTTCACGGTGGATGCTGCAGTGTGTGAAGTTGGCTCTCGGTGCAACTTGCTTAATTTGAGTAACCACTCCACCATGTTTGCCTGTCATAGCAGCTGCCCCATCAGAACAAACCCCAACACAGTTTTTCCAATTTATTTCATTGGCAACAACAAAATCTTTAATTTTTAAAAATATTTCATTAGCAGTTGTCCGCTGAGCTAAAGATTCGCAGAACAAAAATTCTTCCTCAACTGCCTGTTCATGTTCATACCTAACATACGTCATCAATTGAGCAAAGTTTGTAACATCAGTACTCTCATCTAACTGAATTGCAAAGTATCTGCTTTTCTGTATCCTTTGAATGAGGATTTTCTTTACTTCACAAGCTAAATCTTGAATGCGTCTGGAAACAGTGTTATCCGACAAAGGAACATTATCAAGTTTTTTGGCAGCATTCTGTCCTAACAAACAAGTTACAATATCTTTAGCAGCAGGTAATATTAGGCTCTCCCCAATAGTGTGTGGTTTCCCTGTTTGAGCAATTCGCAAACTGACCAAATAAGACGCTTCCAATGCTTGTAAGTTAATATTGGTAAATGACTTTAAACTTGTCTTACTTAGTTGCATTTCAATTTTTTTTCTTTTAAAAATTCAAGTGGTTTATCTTTATAAAGGATATGTTTTGTATTGAAATGGCGCTGAAGCAGAGAGGGTTTCATTGAATGATTTGAAAGTTTTTCACTGCAAATGACACATTGAGGCTGGGGTTCATTTTTGTCACCACACCAAGTAAATCCAAAGTATGAATAGCGTTCGTCATACCGTCTAATAATCTTTCGCTGCTTACGAGTGCCATCATCTTCATTCTGGTTAAAATTCAAGCTTTGTTCTCGAGTGCTAGCCTTGGTGGATTCATTACTAACCTTAGCATTGGCCGGTTCTAACTTTCTTTTAAGCGGTTGATTTTTTAACCATTTATCCATTGATGGGTTTAAAGATTAAGAATTGTAACAATAATTTTAATTAGGATTATATTGTTTATAAATTTTATTTAATGCTAATTATGCACTATATGTGCTTATAAGTATAATAACTATATTACAATCTATGAGTTTATGATCTGCGCTGTAAAAAAAATATTTGAAACGATTAGGCCCCCAATTGCGACTTCTAGTCGCAGCGACCGTAAAATCATTGTCGCAAAAAATTTACAAGAGGCGCACCAGACACAGATAAATAATTGAATTTAGTAGTTTTGCAATGGATTTCTTTAGAAATTGCGTGCCTTTATTGAATAGAATAGGTGCTGGTTGATGGTATTGGAATTGTTCGACATCAATCTGTTTACCTTTTAATATATTCAATTGTGTTGCTTCATACGACGTTACAGAATACAGACTTTTACTATAGAATTGTGGCTGAACAATGCCTGTCCGTGTGTTCCATTGGAAAATAATTGGACTGGTTGCATAATTTTAATCGCTGCGATTGTTCAGTCCCATTTGTGTGCATTTGTAATTTGAAACATTGTGTTCCATTTTCGCGACTGAACAATCGCACGGCTAGAAATCGCAAGTGGAGGCCTAGCCTAAACCTGGTTTGAATCATATAGCTAGTGGCTAGGCCAATATTCAAAAAGTTCTCGACCGAACAATCGTGCGACTAGAAATCGTAAGTGGAGGCCTAGCATAAGTAAATTTGGTATTTCAAACATATAGCCAGTGGCTAGGCCAATATTCAAAAATGTTGGCACGGAACCTAGAATGTATCTTCACAAACTTATTAATTATACATTTCCACATGAAAATTTAAATAAACTACGAACACCGCATAAAAGTGCCAAATCTAAAGTAAAACTGCCAAGACTACCTCCACAGTCCACAGTATACTATTTACGTCTGTGCTACCTCTACCAGAAAACAGAATTCCTTCGCACAGTTGCCAGTTGGCACGTTTACAACCATAGATTATTTAATTGTAGAATCAAAACTATAATAGGAGATATTCGTATGCAATTGTGTTGGAAGATAGATATTTTTGAGTATAAATAATAAGTATTTATGGAAGAGAATTAAAAGTTTTTTCAAAAAAAGCCAATTAGAATAATAGGTTACGTAGGGTCGTAGGCCTATGAATTGGCCATCGCCGCCATGTTAATGCACTACTTGGCACATCTGCATTTGATTTTTAGAAATCTGTTGCGTTTGGGAATTATTTTGCTTCAAACTATTGCCTAAATTTGTTCCAATTAAAATATTTTTGTAATTACTAGTTAACTAATAAAAAGTTTTAAAAAATAAAATTGTAGCAATAGATACAATCAAAGAAATATGAACACAATTTAAATTGTTTTCAAAATTTTTCGCGTACCACCTAGAGAGGCCTGGCGTACCACCAGTGGTACGCGTACCACAGTTTGAAAACCGCTGTGGTATGGTATATTGTACAGTATGGTATATGGTTCTTAATGGTAAATGTTACGGTATGGTATATGGTTTGGTATATGTTACGGTATGATATATTTTACAGTATGGTATATTGTACTTCATCGTAATTGTTACGGTATGGTATATGGAAGGTATATGGTTTGGTATATGTTACTGTATTGTAAATGTTACGGTATGGTATATTGTACAGTATGGTATATGGTACGGTATATGGTTTGGTATATGTTATTGCATTGTAAATGGTATTGTATTGTATATTGTACAGTATGTTATATGGTACTTTATGGTAAATGTTACGTTATGGTATATGGTACTTTATTGTAAATGTTACGGTATGGTAATAGGTAAGGAATATAGTTTTGTATATGTTACTGTATTGTAAATGGTACGTTATGGTATATTGTACAGTATGTTATATGGTACTTTATGGTAAATGGAACGGTATGGTAATTGGTACGGAATATGGTTTTGTATATGTTACTGTAATGTAAATGGTACGGTATGGTATATGGCAGCGGTTTTCAAACTTTATTTTTATTGTACCACTTTGGAAAACAATCAAATTTTGGCGTACCACATGCAGCTAAAGTCCGATAAAAAAAAGCAGCAGGTGGGCACGAAGTCCCCTTGCAATTAAAGAAAACATCATACAGTACGTTATAGGTATGGGTACTAACTAGGCCTATAAAGGTAAACTTAGACATAGAAAAGTTAATATTTTATTTTATGGAGCTCATTCTGAGTATCAATAAAAAATGAAAATAGAAATGTTAATGTGAGCTGTGAGCTTGTTTAGACGCACACAGATTTGCAATGTCAGGTTTTATGTTTGTTAATTTTAATCGCAAATCTGGTTCAAGTTGAAGCTTTGTTCTGTATTTTTTTTTATTGCAAGCACAGCTGAAAACCCAGTTTCACACAAATATGACGTGTTGAAAGGAATCAGAAACTTTAAAGCTCGATCAGAAATTATTCCTTCGCTTCAACCACAAATCGCACAGCATTTCTTTTTTAAATTCGTTCTTCAATTCACCATCACATGAAATCTCAACAAACTGGTCTCTTTCAAAAACTGAATAATCAGCCGGCAACACCACATCCGAAAATGGATTTCGAATCCATTCCTTATTATCCAACTGTTCAGGAAAATATGATTGAAAATTCAGTATCAGTTGAGAGCAATGCTTCTTAATGTCTTCAATCAAATTAGCATGAAGTTGCAGCTTATTCTCCATCACAAAAGACTCAAGAGAAGAAAATGAAGCTACACAAGATTTCTCAAGATCTGACAAAATGAACTGAAGCTTTTTTACTATTGCATTTATCTTATCCACAACAGTAAATGGAGTGATATTTCTTCCTTGCAAACTCGTATTCACTTCGTTTAGTTTCCCCAAAATATCCGCCAAATATGCCAAACGCATTAACCACAATTCGTCCAAAAGTAAATGCGATGTTTCAAATTTGCTGTTCAACAGAAACATTTGTACTTCTGAGCGTAGTTCAAAAAGCCGAGTTAAAACTTTCCCTCGAGATAGCCAGCGTACTTCCGTGTGCAAAAGAAGGTTATTGTGTTCACTTCCCATTTCATTGCAAATTATTGTAAACATGCGTGAGTTTTAGAGCTCGAGCTTTTATGAAGTTAACTATCTTAACAGCCTGGTCTAAAACTGTTTTTAAAGTGTCGGGCATGGCTTTGGATGCCGATGCTTCACGGTGGATGCTGCAGTGTGTGAAGTTGGCTCTCGGTGCAACTTGCTTAATTTGAGTAACCACTCCACCATGTTTGCCTGTCATAGCAGCTGCCCCATCAGAACAAACCCCAACACAGTTTTTCCAATTTATTTCATTGGCAACAACAAAATCTTTAATTTTTTAAAATATTTCATTAGCAGTTGTCCGCTGAGCTAAAGATTCGCAGAACAAAAATTCTTCCTCAACTGCCTGTTCATGTTCATACCTAACATACGTCATCAATTGAGCAAAGTTTGTAACATCAGTACTCTCATCTAACTGAATTGCAAAGTATCTGCTTTTCTGTATCCTTTGAATGAGGATTTTCTTTACTTCACAAGCTAAATCTTGAATGCGTCTGGAAACAGTGTTATCCGACAAAGGAACATTATCAAGTTCTTTGGCAGCATTCTGTCCTAACAAACAAGTTACAATATCTTTAGAAGCAGGTAATATTAGGCTCTCCCCAATAGTGTGTGGTTTCCCTGTTTGAGCAATTCGCAAACTGACCAAATAAGACGATTCCAATGCTTGTAAGTTAATATTGGTAAATGACTTTAAACTTGTCTTACTTAGTTGCATTTCAATTTTTTTTCTTTTAAAAATTTAAGTGGTTTATCTTTATAAAGGATATGTTTTATATTGAAATGGCGCTGAAGCAGAGAGGGTTTCATTGAATGATTTGAAAGTTTTTCACTGCAAATGACACATTGAGGCTGGGGTTCATTTTTGTCACCACACCAAGTAAATCCAAAGTATGAATAGCGTTCGTCATACCGTCTAATAATCTTTCGCTGCTTACGAGTGCCATCATCTTCATTCTGGTTAAAATTCAAGCTTTGTTCTCGAGTGCTAGCCTTGGTGGATTCATTACTAACCTTAGCATTGGCCGGTTCTAACT
This sequence comes from Ampullaceana balthica, assembly GCA_944989445.1. Taxonomy (NCBI): domain Eukaryota; kingdom Metazoa; phylum Mollusca; class Gastropoda; family Lymnaeidae; genus Ampullaceana; species Ampullaceana balthica. The sequence continues at coordinate 1,367,959 of CALYLW010000263.1, read as the reverse complement.
TTCTTTTAAGCGGTTGATTTTTTAACCATTTATCCATTGATGGGTTTAAAGATTAAGAATTGTAACAATAATTTTAATTAGGATTATATTGTTTATAAATTTTATTTAATGCTAATTATGCACTATATGTGCTTATAAGTATAATAACTATATTACAATCTATGAGTTTATGATCTGCGCTGTAAAAAAAATATTTGAAACGATTAGGCCCCCAATTGCGACTTCTAGTCGCAGCGACCGTAAAATCATTGTCGCAAAAAATTTACAAGAGGCGCACCAGACACAGATAAATAATTGAATTTAGTAGTTTTGCAATGGATTTCTTTAGAAATTGCGTGCCTTTATTGAATAGAATAGGTGCTGGTTGATGGTATTGGAATTGTTCGACATCAATCTGTTTACCTTTTAATATATTCAATTGTGTTGCTTCATACGACGTTACAGAATACAGACTTTTACTATAGAATTATGGCTGAACAATGCCTGTCCGTGTGTTCCATTGGAAAATAATTGGACTGGTTGCATAATTTTAATCGCTGCGATTGTTTAGTCCCATTTGTGTGCATTTGTATTTGAAACATTGTGTTCCATTTTCGCGACTGAACAATCGCACGGCTAGAAATCGCAAGTGGAGGCCTAGCCTAAACCTGGTTTGAATCATATAGCTAGTGGCTAGGCCAATATTCAAAAAGTTCTCGACCGAACAATCGTACGACTAGAAATCGTAAGTGTAGGCCTAGCATAAGTAAATTTGGTATTTCAAACATATAGCCAGTGGCTAGGCCAATATTCAAAAATTTTGGCACGGAACCTAGAATGTATCTTCACAAACTTATTAATTATACATTTCCACATTAAAATTTAAATAAACTACGAACACCGCATAAAAGTGCCAAAACTAAAGTCAAACTGTCAAGACTACCTCCACAGTCCACAGTATACTATTTACGTCTGTGCTACCTCTACCAGAAAACAGAATTCCTTCGCACAGTTGCCAGTTGGCACGTTTACAACCATAGATTATTTAATTGTAGAATCAAAACTATAATAGGAGATATTCGTATGCAATTGTGTTGGAATATAGATATTTTTGAGTATAAATAAAAAGTATTTATGGAAGAGAATTAAAAGTTTTTTCAAAAAAAGCCAATTAGAATAATAGGTTACGTAGGGTCGTAGGCCTATGAATTGGCCATCGCCGCCATGTTAATGCACTACTTGGCACATCTGCATTTGATTTTTAGAAATCTGTTGCGTTTGGGAATTATTTTGCTTCAAACTATTGCCTAAATTTGTTCCAATTAAAATATTTTTGTAATTACTAGTTAACTAATAAAAAGTTTTAAAAAAATAAAATTGTAGCAATAGATACAATCAAAGAAATATGAACACAATTTAAATTGTTTTCAAAATTTTTCGCGTACCACCTAGAGAGGCCTGGCGTACCACCAGTGGTACGCGTACCACAGTTTGAAAACCGCTGGTGTATGGTTTAATATATGATACTTTATTGTGAATGGTATGGTATGGTATATTGTACAGTATGGTATATGGCACTTTATGGTAAATGGTACGGTATGGTATATGGTATGGTAATTTTTTACAAGTCTACAGACAGCCATAGTTTCCTTATGTATACGTCGTCCCATCCTGAATCTTGTAAGAGCTCTATCCCATTTTCGCAACTATTGATACTTAAAAGACTCTGCAGTGATGAGTCAGACTTTTTGGAGAAAAGTAATGAAATGCTGGATTTTTTTCGAAGAAGGTCATACCCGGAAACAGTTTTAATATCCGCTGTCAATCGAATTAAAGGCATGACCAGACAGGATACATTTAAATCATCTGTTGCTGGTCAATGTGATCGATCAAAATTTATTTTAACTTTTCATCCTCATAATTTTAAAGCCCGCCAGGTGATTCTCAAAAACTGACCAATCCTTATGGCTGACCCTCTAACTCAGCAGGTCTTCAAAAAACCTCCTCTTTTTGCTTTCCGGAGAGATAGAAGCCTCAGAGATATTCTTGTAAGAAGTCACCTTCCCACAATGAAAGCACATATTGGAACAAAAGGTTGCAACCGTAACCGTTGCAATACTTGTCCATATGTGATGGAAATTAACAACATTTCTTTCCCTCTTGAAAAATTCTTAATAAAAGATGGATTCACTTGCACAAGTCGCAACGTGATTTATGCAATTCTTTGCAAGAGGTGTAATAAAATTTACGTGGGTGAGACTGGTCGTCGTCTTGGAGATCGGTTTAGAGAACACCTGTATAATATAAATAAACAGGCTCAATGTCCTGTGTCTAAACATTTTAACAGTTTTGACCATAACGGCATATCAGATATTGCAGTAACTGGAATTTTATATGCATGCAATACCCATGATAGAGTCCACATGGAAAATAGACTCATAAAAAGATTTGGTCCGTTGGCTCCATATGGAATTAACCAAATTCATAATTTTACTTAACTGCAGAATCTTGTTCCCGTTGTGGTTTTTACTGTAACTTTGGATACTTCCCCCTTTTTCCTATATCCTGTGTCCATGTTTGTTTTTGTTTTTCCTTTCTTTTTATTTAACATAAATATTTTAAAATACAATATGTTTTAAGAATATTATTATTACTTATGTAAGTATTGTAAGAATGTATTTTATGTTGTACTGATGAAGGCATTAGCCGAAACGTTTACTGTCGTATCAGTCTAAAAATATAGCTCAAATTATTGTTTTCATTGCACAATTTGTCTGTGTATTTTGTATTTTATATTGTCCGGTATGGTATATGGCAGCGGTTTTCAAACTTTATTTTTATTGTACCACTTTGGAAAACAATCAAATTTTGGCGTACCACATGCAGCTAAAGTCCGATAAAAAAAAGCAGCAGGTGGGCACGAAGTCCCCTTGCAATTAAAGAAAACATCATACAGTACGTTATAGGTATGGGTACTAACTAGGCCTATAAAGGTAAACTTAGACATAGAAAAGTTAATATTTTATTTTATGGAGCTCATTCTGAGTATCAATAAAAAATGAAAATAGAAATGTTAATGTGAGCTGTGAGCTTGTTTAGACGCACACAGATTTGCAATGTCAGGTTTTATGTTTGTTAATTTTAATCGCAAATCTGGTTCAAGTTGAAGCTTTGTTCTGTATTTATTTTTTATTGCAAGCACAGCTGAAAACCCAGTTTCACACAAATATGACATGTTGAAAGGAATCAGAAACTTTAAAGCTCGATCAGAAATTATTCCTTCGCTTCAACCACAAATCGCACAGCATTTCTTTTTTAAATTCGTTCTTCAATTCACCATCACATGAAATCTCAACAAACTGGTCTCTTTCAAAAACTGAATAATCAGCCGGCAACACCACATCCGAAAATGGATTTCGAATCCATTCCTTATTATCCAACTGTTCAGGAAAATATGATTGAAAATTCAGTATCAGTTGAGAGCAATGCTTCTTAATGTCTTCAATCAAATTAGCATGAAGTTGCAGCTTATTCTCCATCACAAAAGACTCAAGAGAAGAAAATGAAGCTACACAAGATTTCTCAAGATCTGACAAAATGAACTTTTTTACTATTGCATTTATCTTATCCACAACAGTAAATGGAGTGATATTTCTTCCTTGCAAACTCGTATTCACTTCGTTTAGTTTCCCAAAAATATCCGCCAAATATGCCAAACGCATTAACCACAATTCGTCCAAAAGTAAATGCGATGTTTCAAATTTGCTGTTCAACAGAAACATTTGTACTTCTGAGCGTAGTTCAAAAAGCCGAGTTAAAACTTTCCCTCGAGATAGCCAGCGTACTTCCGTGTGCAAAAGAAGGTTATTGTGTTCACTTCCCATTTCATTGCAAATTATTGTAAACATGCGTGAGTTTTAGAGCTCGAGCTTTTATGAAGTTAGCTATCTTAACAGCCTGGTCTAAAACTGTTTTTAAAGTGTCGGGCATGGCTTTGGATGCCGATGCTTCACGGTGGATGCTGCAGTGTGTGAAGTTGGCTCTCGGTGCAACTTGCTTAATTTGAGTAACCACTCCACCATGTTTGCCTGTCATAGCAGCTGCCCCATCAGAACAAACCCCAACACAGTTTTTCCAATTTATTTCATTGGCAACAACAAAATCTTTAATTTTTTAAAATATTTCATTAGCAGTTGTCCGCTGAGCTAAAGATTCGCAGAACAAAAATTCTTCCTCAACTGCCTGTTCATGTTCATACCTAACATACGTCATCAATTGAGCAAAGTTTGTAATATCAGTACTCTCATCTAACTGAATTGCAAAGTATCTGCTTTTCTGTATCCTTTGAATGAGGATTTTCTTTACTTCACAAGCTAAATCTTGAATGCGTCTGGAAACAGTGTTATCCGACAAAGGAACATTATCAAGTTCTTTGGCAGCATTCTGTCCTAACAAACAAGTTACAATATCTTTAGCAGCAGGTAATATTAGGCTCTCCCCAATAGTGTGTGGTTTCCCTGTTTGAGCAATTCGCAAACTGACCAAATAAGACGCTTCCAATGCTTGTAAGTTAATATTGGTAAATGACTTTAAACTTGTCTTACTTAGTTGCATTTCAATTTTTTTTCTTTTAAAAATTTAAGTGGTTTATCTTTATAAAGGATATGTTTTATATTGAAATGGCGCTGAAGCAGAGAGGGTTTCATTGAATGATTTGAAAGTTTTTCACTGCAAATGACACATTGAGGCTGGGGTTCATTTTTGTCACCACACCAAGTAAATCCAAAGTATGAATAGCGTTCGTCATACCGTCTAATAATCTTTCGCTGCTTACGAGTGCCATCATCTTCATTCTGGTTAAAATTCAAGCTTTGTTCTCGAGTGCTAGCCTTGGTGGATTCATTACTAACCTTAGCAGTTGGCCGCTTCTAACTTTCTTTTAAGCGGTTGATTTTTTAACCATTTATCCATTGATGGGTTTAAAGATTAAGAATTGTAACAATAATTTTAATTAGGATTATATTGTTTATAAATTTTATTTAATGCTAATTATGCACTATATGTGCTTATAAGTATAATAACTATATTACAATCTATGAGTTTATGATCTGCGCTGTAAAAAAAATATTTGAAACGATTAGGCCCCCAATTGCGACTTCTAGTCGCAGCGACCGTAAAATCATTGTCGCAAAAAATTTACAAGAGGCGCACCAGACACAGATAAATAATTGAATTTAGTAGTTTTGCAATGGATTTCTTTAGAAATTGCGTGCCTTTATTGAATAGAATAGGTGCTGGTTGATGGTATTGGAATTGTTCGACATCAATCTGTTTACCTTTTAATATATTCAATTGTGTTGCTTCATACGACGTTACAGAATACAGACTTTTACTATAGAATTGTGGCTGAACAATGCCTGTCCGTGTGTTCCATTGGAAAATAATTGGACTGGTTGCATAATTTTAATCGCTGCGATTGTTTAGTCCCATTTGTGTGCATTTGTATTTGAAACATTGTGTTCCATTTTCGCGACTGAACAATCGCACGGCTAGAAATCGCAAGTGGAGGCCTAGCCTAAACCTGGTTTGAATCATATAGCTAGTGGCTAGGCCAATATTCAAAAAGTTCTCGACCGAACAATCGTACGACTAGAAATCGTAAGTGTAGGCCTAGCATAAGTAAATTTGGTATTTCAAACATATAGCCAGTGGCTAGGCCAATATTCAAAAATTTTGGCACGGAACCTAGAATGTATCTTCACAAACTTATTAATTATACATTTCCACATTAAAATTTAAATAAACTACGAACACCGCATAAAAGTGCCAAAACTAAAGTCAAACTGTCAAGACTACCTCCACAGTCCACAGTATACTATTTACGTCTGTGCTACCTCTACCAGAAAACAGAATTCCTTCGCACAGTTGCCAGTTGGCACGTTTACAACCATAGATTATTTAATTGTAGAATCAAAACTATAATAGGAGATATTCGTATGCAATTGTGTTGGAATATAGATATTTTTGAGTATAAATAAAAAGTATTTATGGAAGAGAATTAAAAGTTTTTTCAAAAAAAGCCAATTAGAATAATAGGTTACGTAGGGTCGTAGGCCTATGAATTGGCCATCGCCGCCATGTTAATGCACTACTTGGCACATCTGCATTTGATTTTTAGAAATCTGTTGCGTTTGGGAATTATTTTGCTTCAAACTATTGCCTAAATTTGTTCCAATTAAAATATTTTTGTAATTACTAGTTAACTAATAAAAAGTTTTAAAAAAATAAAATTGTAGCAATAGATACAATCAAAGAAATATGAACACAATTTAAATTGTTTTCAAAATTTTTTCGCGTACCACGCATTAATTTAATTACGGTACGTTCGATCGATCTGAAATTTTGATACGATGCATTGTTAGGTAAGACGGGTCCGTGTGCCAAATTTCAGTTCGATCGGATCATTGGAAGTGGGTCATTTTTGACTTCTGTTTTTCCGCCCGCCCATGAGACGGCGGTGAAGTTAATATAAGGGATTTAAAAAACAAACCCGTAAAAACAAAGTTTTTGACTATAAATCCCTTATATATGAGACATAACTAACAGTAGTGATTATTTTTAAACATTTACAGACTGACACTGAGTGATGTCCCTTGTCTTTAATAAATGGGGGTGGGATGTGAGGGGGTGTCGGCACGACGGTCGTCGTCAACACGACGGTCGGCGTCAACTCAAACTCACGTGGAACCTGAATTAAAATTTTAAATAAAAAAAAACAGTGAATTTTGAATTAACTCCGCCAAGGCCGGTCCCAAGCCCGGGTGCAAAAGGAGGAGGGTTGGCGTGAGGCCAGCGACCTCACCCGTAAAAACAAATTGCTACAGAAACGCCAACAAGAAAAAACAAACAAATTTCAGTCCTGAGAAGAGAGGACTCTTCTTCTCCAAGAAGAGCTATGAAGCCTTGTGGCCAAACCCAGGCTATACTGGAAGCCTCAAAGCCGAAGACCCTCCTTTCTAAGGAAACAAATATAGGCACGTGGAACGTCAGAACCATGTATGAAGCAGGGAAAGCAGCGCAGGTGGCAGCAGAAATGAGATCCTACAAACTTACACTGCTTGGTATCTGCGAAACAAGATGGATACAAGCTGGGCAAATAACTTTGGCCTCTGGAGAAATGCTAATGTACTCGGGGCATGAGGAGGAAGATGCTCCGCACACGCAAGGAGTCGCTTTGATGCTGTCAAGGAAGGCACAGGAAGCATTGATTGGATGGGAAGCACATGGACCAAGGATAATAACAGCAACCTTCCGAACCAAGAAAAAGAAAATAAAGATGAACATAATACAGTGTTATGCACCCACCAACGACAGCAAAGAAGAAGAGAAAGAAACATTCTACAATAGACTACAAGCACTAATAGAAAAATTCCCAAATAGAGACCTGAACATCCTAATGGGAGACCTTAACGCCAAAATTGGAAAAGACAACAGTGGGTATGAGGAAACCATGGGACGCCACGGTATAGGAGAGAGAAATGAGAACGGAGAAAGACTAGCGGACTTCTGCGCAACAAACGAGCTTGTTATTGGTGGAAGCGAATTTCAACATAAAAACATTCACAAGATAACATGGGTATCCCCAGACAACAAAACGCAAAACCAAATAGACCACATATGCATTAGCAAAAAATTTAGAAAGTCTCTACAAGATGTACGAGCAAAAAGAGGAGCAGATGTAGCATCCGATCACCATCTGGTCTGTGCAAGACTTAAATTAAAGCTAAAGAAAGACTGGGAACAGCCAACTGCGAAGCGAACCAAATTCAATGTAGCACTTCTGGCAAATGATCAGAAAAGGGAAGAATTTAGTGCCACCTTGAGGAATAAGTTCCAAGTGCTAGAAGATCAAACAGAAGACCAAACAGAAGACGACCAAGTAGAACATATGTGGCAAAGTATAAAGACGTCTGTAACATCCACCTGCCTAGAAGTCTTAGGATCAGTGAAACAGAAACAAAAAGACTGGCTCTCAATAAACACACTGCAAAAAATAAAAGAGAGAAAAGAAATGAAAAATATAGTTAACAGCAGCCGCACCAGGGCTGAGAAAACGAAAGCGCAAGAGAGATATAAAGAAGTAAACCAAAAGGTAAAAAACAGCATTAAAAAAGATAAAAATGCCCACATAGATGGCCTAGCATCCAAAGCAGAAGAAGCAGCCAGGAAGGGCAACTTGAAAGAGCTCTACGACATAACAAGAAAACTGTCAGGGAGATACAAAAGGCCGGAGAGACCTGTCAAAGATAGAGAAGGGAGATCTATAACAGAAAAGAAAGAGCAACAAAAAAGATGGATGGAATACTTTAAGGAACTATTAAACAGGCCCCCACCCACAGACACGCCAGACATACAACCAGCAAATGAAGACCTACAAATAGAAGAAGGCGCACCAAATAAGGAAGAAATAGCCCTGGCCATCAAGCAGCTCAAACTAGGGAAATCACCGGGACCGGACAACATCACAGCAGAGATGATGAGAGCGGACATAAACACAATAGTCAACATGCTGCACCCTCTGTTTGAGAAGATATGGGAAGAAGAGAGAGTTCCAAAAGATTGGAAAGAAGGATACCTCATCAAGATCCCAAAGAAAGGGGATCTCAGCAACTGTGCAAATTACAGAGGAATTACACTGCTATCTGTACCAGGAAAGGTTTTTAACAGAATTATTTTGAACAGAATGAAAGACAAGGTCGACATGCAGCTACGAGATCAACAGGCCGGCTTCCGCCAAAACAGATCCTGCACAGATCAAATAGCAACACTGAGAATCATCGTAGAACAGTCCATCGAATGGAACTCCTCTCTATATATAAATTTTATAGACTATGAAAAGGCCTTTGATAGCCTGGACAGACAAACCTTGTGGAAACTTCTCCGACACTATGGAGTACCAGGGAAACTAGTGAGGATCATTCAGAGCTCTTATGAAGAAATGACATGCAGGGTGGTCCACGAAGGTAGACTCACAGACTCCTTTACAGTCGAAACAGGAGTCAGACAAGGATGCCTCTTGTCCCCTTTACTATTCATCCTTGCCATTGACTGGATAATGGAAAAATCCACAGACAAAAAGAGGAATGGGATACAGTGGACACTCTGGGAACAATTGAATGATTTAGACTTCGCGGACGACATTGCACTTCTGTCCCACAACCAGCAACAAATGCAGGAAAAGACAAAAGACGTAGCCACCTTTTCGGCACAGCTTGGCCTCAACATAAATAAAAGTAAAACAAAAATCATGAAGATAAACCCATCCAACCATGAGCATGTCCATCTGGCAGGAAAGGCACTGGAAGAAGTGGAGTCCTTCACATACCTAGGCAGCACCATAGACATAAATGGCGGATCCGATGCAGATGTAAGGGCTAGGATTGGAAAAGCTAGATCAGCATTTGTATTATTAAAGAAAATATGGGAGTCGAAGGAGCTGAAACTGCAGACCAAAGTCAAAATCTTTAATACAAATGTCAAAACAGTCCTCCTATATGGTGCAGAAACTTGGAAAACAACAGCGAGCCTTACGCAGAAAGTGCAGACATTCATAAACACATGCCTTCGAAAGATCCTGAAAATCAAATGGCCAAATACTATAAATAACAAAGAGTTACTAGAAAGGACACACCAGGTGCCTATTGATGAAGACATCATAAAAAAGAGGTGGAGATGGATAGGACATACGCTCCGAAAACCCCCAGGTAGCACCACCAGACAATGCCTAACATGGAACCCACAGGGAAAGAGAAAGAGAGGAAGGCCAAAAAATACATGGAGACGCGAGCTAGAGGCTGACATGCAAAATATGGGATACACCTGGAAGCAATTGGAGAGGAAAGCACAGGACCGTGAGGAGTGGAAAGTTCTTGTAGACGGCCTATGCCCCAGACGGGGTAGAAAGGCATAAGTAAGTAAGAATTTTGAATTACATACCTCATATTAGGATAAACTAAAAATGCATTAATTTAATTATGGTACGTTCGATCGATCTGAAATTTTGATACGATGCATTGTTAGGTTCGACGGGTCCGTGTGCCAAATTTCAGTTTGATCGGATCATGGGAAATGGGTCATTTTTGACTTCTGTTTTTCCGCCCGCCGAGCCCAAGACAGACAGACAGAGAGAGAGAGAGAGAGAGAGAGAGAGACAGAGAGAGACGGCCGTGAAGTTAATATAAGGGATTTAAAAATAGTAAAATACCTTGAGAACCTTTAAATACTACCATTCAACAATACAATAAAAAATAAAGAGAAATAGCTTGAGAACCTTTAAATACGGCCATTCAACAAATAAAATACAATTATAAAATACTATAATACCATGAGAATCCTTAAATACGACCATTCAACAAATAGAATAAAATTCAAAATAAATAAAAATAGCTTGAGAACCACTTAATAATTAAAATAAATAAAAAAATATAATTTGAGGATCAATCAATAATTAAATAAAAATAATTTGAGTACCACTCAATAATTAAATAAATAATAAAAAGTTAAAAATTAAATAATGGAATACATTGAAAAAAGTTTTTTTTTAAAAAGGGGAAGTAACCATTAAATACACGATTATCCCTCTTTAAACACTAGAAAATTTGAATTTCCCGCCATACAGCCTACATATAACAATAGGATATCCTAATTAACATAATTAATTAACAACAATGTTGTATAACAACATGACACTCATGACAGACTAATGAACATGTTGTATGACAACATGACACGTCTAATTAACTTGTCTAATTAACATAATTACCGCCACCGGTAAGGGCAACAGCTGTGGTGGCGTGACGGTGGCGCGCCACACTTTTCCGCCCTGTTTCGTCCAAACCTATACTACTGACGGGTACGTCTCCCGCCTATTCTCTCCACGAAAATAACAAAAACAGCAACAACAACAACAAAAAACAACAACAAAAACAACAACAGCAACAACAACAAAACTGCATTTGTTTGAAAATGCCACCCGCTACTGACAATTATAACTTTGATTTCAAGATTTCTCAGATGTTTATGATAAATTTCTAAGAATGTATAATTATTTAGCTTTATATAAGTGGCCTATCTTTGAAATTGGTGTTAATTATCATTATCTGTTTAGCTTTTACCGTACAACAGCATTATTTCAACATCCAACAGTTGCACAATGTAGTTGACGAGATAAAGAAGAAAAAATTCATATCATGGAATGGTTGTTATTCCACTGGTCAGTTTGAAATCAGCTTTTGAGACGTTTAATTGAGCACCCCTCTCCCCCCTCCTGTAATAATATGAAAAATTTCTTCAGCGCTGGCTTTTTGGTGGTTGAGACGAAAAGGAAGCTGTCGAAATTTGAAACATTTTTACTAACACAAATTTCCTGACTTCAATGATTTTATTGGAATTATTTGTGATGACATTAATGATTGTTATTGTATTAATGTTTTTTATTGTAATGGTGTCAATGACTGTCACAGGAGTCAACTATTGAAAGCAATGTTCCCGCTAAGGTTCGTTGGTCCGTGTGCAAAATAAAAAAAACAACCTTATGTGCAAAGTTTCAAAGCATCCAATTTTTGTGCAATATCTTACACAATTTGCTGCGCGGTAATTCTAAAGGGAACTTTGATTGACTGTGTTGTACTTTTCCTTCCCTCTGACCAGCCTACTCATTATGAAGAGATGGACTGGTCAACAGAGCAGTATTCCGGCGGGTGTTATCTTCTGGCAATGCCTACCGGAGTTTTAACAAGCTTCGGCCCGTAAGTAACAGACAAGGTGCACTCTTTAGAAGTGTACCCCGTAAGATATTTATCACAACGGGTAGGACCGGGCAGAAGAAAAAATTAACTTAAATATTGTACAGTTATTTATTGATGGTACATTTCTTTAAAACAATTTGCGGGTATCGTGTTAACGGGAAGTTACTGTGACAATTGTTTTTTGTCAGTTAGTTGAGCCACCAACAAACAATTAGTTAAATTTGATACAAAAAAATATTTAAATACATACATCATGTTTACTGTCTCAGAAAATGAATGATCTGGATTGGTTATCTTATCTGTTACAGACGCTCCATCTATACATAAGATTATTGGTTATCTTATCTGTTACAGACGCTCCTTCTATACAGAAGATTATTGGTTATCTTATCTGTTACGGGTTGCTCCTTCTATACAGAGGATTATTGGTTATCTTATCTGTTACAGACGCTCCTTCTATACAGAAGATTATTGGTTATCTTATCTGTTACAGACGCTCCTTCTATACAGAGGATTATTGGTTATCTTATCTGTTACAGACGCTCCTTCTATACAGAAGATTATTGGTTATCTTATCTGTTACAGACGCTCCTTCTATACAGAAGATTATTGGTTATCTTATCTGTTACAGACGCTCCTTCTATACAGAAGATTATTGGTTATCTTATCTGTTACAGACGCTCCTTCTATACAGAAGATTATTGGTTATCTTATCTGTTACAGACGCTCCATCTATACATAAGATTATTGGTTATCTTATCTGTTACAGACGCTCCTTCTATACAGAAGATTGTTGGTTATCTTATCTGTTACAGACGCTCCTTCTATACAGAAGATTATTGGTTATCTTATCTGTTACAGACGCTCCTTCTATACAGAAGATTATTGGTTATCTTATCTGTTACAGACGCTCCTTCTATACAGAAGAGTATTGGTTATCTTATCTGTTACAGACGCTCCCTCTATACAGAAGATTATTGGTTATCTTATCTGTTACAGACGCTCCTTCTATACAGAAGATTATTGGTTATCTTATCTGTTACAGACGCTCTTTCTATACAGAAGATTATTGGTTATCTTATCTGTTACAGACGCTCCTTCTATATAGAAGATTATTGATTATCTTATCTGTTACAGACGCTCCTTCTATATAGAAGATTATTGGTTATCTTATCTGTTACAGACGCTCCTTCTATACATAAGATTATTGGTTATCACATATCTCATTGTCCCCAGAATTTTAAGGAAACCCGTGGACAGAGTTTACTTTGCTGGAACAGAGACAGCCACACAGTGGGTGGGGTACATGGAGGGGGCCATCCAGGCGGGGGAGAGAGCAGCCAGACAGGTGAGTAGGGAGAGGGGGGATGGTTGTCAGACAGGTGAGTAGGGAGATGGGGGGAAGAGGGAGGTGGTTAGACAGTTGAGAATGTCACATTTGGATGAAATTGTTTTGTTTGTACCACAGTGATGATGGTGTTTGGTTTTTAACACTTTGATGATTGCGTTTCGTTAGTAACATTTTGATAATGGCGTTTTGTTTCTAACATTTTAATGATGTTTTTTTCCCTTAAAAGTGTTGATGGTAGCCTATAGAATATTGAATTAACGTGTCGAAGTCTTAGACACTAGACAGTCAATCCACTCTCCCCTCGTCATGTCACTCATTTCATAATCACATCACATTGTTTACCTAGTCTGCGTCACTCATTTCGTGATTAATCCATTTCATTTTACACGTATATCAACTCACAAATCTATTTTCTAACCAAACAATAGATTCTCCATCGCCGGGGAAAGGTGTCAGAAGACAAGATCGACAACTCTCGTGAAGATCTTGTAAGTTGAAGTTTAACAATCTTGCAGTGTAATAAATCTTTGCCGATTAACACAAAAGAACTCACGTCGATTACATATTTTAATTTCTATTTATTGCTCTGAAGTTGAACATTAATTATGACCTCCAATAACCTTGTAATATTACAGGAGGTGAAACCCAAAAGACTAGAGATGAGTTTTCTAGAAAGGCATGCGCCGAGTGTGCCAGGATTTCTTGGCATGTTAACTGCTGCTGGACTGGGTGCTGCCATTTACAGCAAGTTGTGACGTCGATGCTTTTTGGAAGCATGGCATTGGGTTATATATATAAACAAACTGAAATGTAATGCAATGAGAATCGGACAAGATGGAGAGAAAAATGAAGGAATTTTAATTGAATAATAGACCATTTAGAATTAACGGGAGTTGAGAGGTGAAAAAAGACAAGACACTAAATTGACTAACTATTTCGAGAATAATTTCCGAGAATAGCCCCAAAATGCAAAAATAATAATTATGAGGTTACAAAATGATTTTTTTTTGTGACAAGAAAACTCACGGTCAAAAGTCTTTTCCTGTATTCAATTTTTTTGCATACATTATTTGACCACATTAAATAAAATTATTTCTAGTATCACTGTGTGCATGAGGGCAATTGTTACATCTGACTTCTAGTAACTGGTCGCATTTGAGGCAACCAGAACTACGGGTAACTGGGTGTATTTGAGGCAAATGTTTCACATGACTACGGGTAGCAAGGTGTATTTTAGGCAAATGCTTCACATGAGTACAAGTGACTGGGTGTTTTTGAGTTAGACCAAACATCTGTCAATATTCCATCTTTCAAAATTCATTCTACCAAATTCATGTAAACCTCTTATTTTCCTAGAGAATCGAAAGTGGGCACAAATATTCATGGCCGATGACAATCAGTACATTTTAAAGAAAGACAATTTGATTAAAATGACTTAAAAGAAACAAAATTTGTCTTCACTTGGACTTGAGTGGCTTACATTTTTTTCCGAGCCGGGTTCCACATAGCGATGACAAAGATGAAATTTGGCCACCGCCGAGAGCAGAGCGGCGTCGCAGGCGTCCCGAGACGAACAAGGCGCGGCTTGTGCTTCAGTCCACCATTTTGAATGAAACGCAAAGAGAATAAAATTAATATTTTGATTTTGACTTTTAAGAAACATTAAATTTTATTCTTTTTTTTAAGAGTGTTTGAATTTTTCAATGAGAAGAAAAACTTTTTGTTTTCACAAAGGTATTAATTCAAAATTGACGTTAGGAAAAATAAATATCTCTGTTGTACTATAAGTAAATGAAACATAGTCTAAAGCAGCGCTACTCTAATTGGTGCTCCACATAAATTATCAAGAAAAGAAAGAAAAATGTAATTATACATTTTCATTTGCAGCCATTTATACGAATTACGTCAGGCACCTTAAAAAAGGGTGTGGGGCAAGGGGCACACTTTGTTACGATGTGTGACGAGGGGGAGGGGGTGTTTAAGAAATGTGACGTCACAGCAAAACGCGCAACTTTAAATAAAAGCTCAACTTAAATATCTGATTGATTACAATTTATTTAATTACTTTTTACATGGCTTCACGCGTGTTGCGATATTAGAGTGTATCCTTACACTAAATACATACTTAAATGACAAAAAAGATATTTGAAACATGCTAATTTTCAAATAGAAAATACGCTTTTAGGGGGGGGGTAATGCTTTGTTAGAACATTTTATCTTAAAATAAATTGTTCTTCTCAACATCTGATGTGCATTACAATTTATTTGCCCGTAATCGCTGCACCATGCACAAAGTACCGGTACAAATATATTTTATCAAAATTCCTGCCGGTCCACCATATTAAAAAGTTTGAGAAGCACTGGTTTAAAGCACGATATTTAAAATGTGTATTTAGTTTGGGCAGCTTTTGGGAAAAGTTTTATGTGTTCACGAACTTGGGCAAAACTTACGCTTTAAAGACAAGCCGTACAAGCCGTAATCTTCACTGAAAGATTTCGAAATTAATCCTGGAAACTGGTTATAATAAAATAAACAAAAAAACTTTTTTTTTAAAAGGTGAGGCCAAGCAGCAGTGAGGAATGTAGAATCTCGCATGAAAAAGCAGAAAATATTTTTTTTTGGTCACAAACTAAGTAGTCACACAGGGGGACTCAGAACTTGTGTGTTAGTTGATCAAATTTTATATCTCACATTAAATCCCACAATCGATCACAATGAATATCAATAAAACT
This sequence comes from Ampullaceana balthica, assembly GCA_944989445.1. Classification (NCBI taxonomy): domain Eukaryota; kingdom Metazoa; phylum Mollusca; class Gastropoda; family Lymnaeidae; genus Ampullaceana; species Ampullaceana balthica. The sequence continues at coordinate 1,352,089 of CALYLW010000263.1, read as the reverse complement.
TAGAGATCTGAGTCCCCCTGTGTGACTACTCAGTTTGTGACTAAAAAATTATTTTCTGCTTTTTCATGCGAGATTCTACATTCCTCACTGCAACTGGGCCTCATCTTTTAAAAAAAGTTTTTTGTTCATTTTATTTTCTACTTTTACGCGTTAACAAAAGATTTGTAAAACTTAATTTCAATCATGAAAATGTAAACTCTTTAACATTTAATTTTTTATTAAAATAGCTTTACAATTTCATAAAGATTCCGAAACAATTTTTGAAAAATGTATAATTTTAAACGATAAATTGCATTATCTCTACTTTTTTCCTTCTTGTTTCTCGACATCGAAAATCAAGCCAGCGATGATCTGTAAATTGAAATGTGTGTTTATGGTAAATTGTTTGCCATTTTATTAATGCTTAGACATCGTCATGTGGTGGTACTGTTGATTTGATCACACTTTTCTTGACTTGAAGTCTTGTTAAATGTCCTGTTAGCAAAGTTAATCTAGAACGAAATTTGTTAGCAAAATTTGAAATTTTCTATAAATATAAACTAACACATTCTTAACTCCTTTCCTTTCCTAATTTATTTATTTCTCTTCTTGTCTGATGAAAATCAGGAAACAGCTAAATTTTAAAATTAATATCATTTGGCAATGTTCCTTTTGTTTTAGATTTACGTCAGATTTAACTGAAATTAATATTCTTTAGATCTGTTGAAAATTTCAGTAGATAGTTAAACTCACATTATGTTTATTAGAGTCGGGAAGGAATCGATAAAGAGATTTTAAAAAAAAGACCTGAAAGAAAATCCCCATCAACACGTTCCATTCACAAAGTATTTTCATGAACCTCCTACAGTCTCGCTGTAGATTATGTTCTTAAGAATGTAATTTATTCTGTCACGGCGTTGAGTTGTTTTTATGGTAATGAGTTAAGTCCGGGCTGTGCCGTTGGGTGGCGCTTGAGCTGAAATGTTCGCCAAATATTTCGTTCAATTATTATCAAATTAATTTTATTGGATTGGTCTATATGCTTAAGTCAGAAATTGGTCAAAACTGATGAATTGACCCCAGTTTATTTGGCTAAAACGTTAATAGCTTAATCCTCCCCACAAGCCAAACCTAATGTGAAAATTTCAGCACTCTAGCAAGTCAGAAAACGTGTTTACGAGCGTTTTGAAAAAGTTGACGATATTTACAGATCCGGAAGCGTGCACGAGTTAATAGAATAGGGGCCTCAAAAATGCGCTAGCTGTGTGCAATATGAGATTAAATGATCAGACTGAGCTCAAACGTCCAGTTTTAAAAGCCAGGGTTAAATTAGATTCCTTAGATCCTGGATACGCCTTATTGGTCCCTTGCGTATATTGAAAGTTAATTTAATACTTATAGGTATGTTATTTCTTTAATGTAAAGCGCTGTGAGCCCAGTTCCTTACTGGGATACAGCGCTATATTCATAATCAATTTATTATTATTATTATTATTATTGCATACGAACATTTCGTGAATCTGTAATGCAATCCCCATCTATTCCCCCACACAAAGATTGGCCTAAACAGCCACATCTATTCGCCCACAGAAATACTCTGTCAATTAGCAAAATCTACACCCCCACAGACAGGCTAGGTCTAATCGGCAACATCTATTTACCCAGACAAAGACTCGATCTCAACAGCAACATATATTCAACCCCCTCTAAAACTCGATCTAAACAGCCAGAGATGTTCAACAAAACGAAAATTTGAAAATCAGATGTCTTCGTTTCATGCTCGCGCCATGTTCTCCAGTGATTAACTTTACTTCAAAGGTTTCATGCAAAATAAATAGTTCGTTGTTATTCATGTTTGTCAATAGTTACAATTTTTTATTTACATGTTTTTGATAATGTAAAGGTAATAATGTATGGACCAATGGGCGCATAAACTGACAAGTCATAATAGACCTTGAAAAGGTGCTGACTTGACAATAATAAAAACGTTTATGTGAATTACTAACACGTGTATATTAAATTGTAAATATGATTAACAGTTGATAATTTAATCTTTTCTGTTATCCTGTGACAAACTTTGCTTACTACGTTTCATGCAAAATGAATAGTTCTTTGTTATTAACATGTGTAAAAATTACATGTTAGTTTTTACATGTTTTGGTAATGTTGTGGTAATGATGTATGGACAAATGGGCGAATAAACTGACAAGTCATAATCATCAATGAAGCTTAAACTGCTTCAAATCACAGATGTGCTTGATGTGGATTACATTACAGTAACATCATTTATTTTTAACGCACTGTGCTGTATTATTGGTGCACTCATAATTGGTGCGCACTATTCAATGCCGCAAGTTAACGTCCGGCTGACTCCTCATCAATATTTGTTAATACTTCGAACTTCAAACTTCTTTGCTGTAGTATCAAGTTATGCTGTGTGTAATTCACTATGCATTTACTATTATCCTGAGTATATCATTATTATTCATGCAAACTTTTATAAAGCGAAGCCTAACCTTGGAGGTTTTCTCATAACACATATATTCGTATATATAATCAAAATATATACTCTGCTATGTCCGTTCGTAACGCTAGATTTTTAGAAAGCTCACCGCTAAAAAAATAGCCTTGAATAAAATACTGCATTAAAAAAAAACAAAAAAAACGCTATTTTCAAACGTCCGCATAAAATTGTTCAATATGGAAAAGAAATTTAATTTTTCTCTCTTGGTCTCTACATTTTCTGATTATTTACTATGCGCTTTCAGGCAAAATGGACAATTACAAAAACTGAAATATATCCATTTTGAAAACATCCGTTATTTTTGACGGGTAATACACTAGTATCTATATATATAATTCTCTTCGTGGTCGGACCCTGCGAGACAAGCTGCAAGTATGTTCAACAGATACTAATTTTAGAAAGCAGCGCACCAAATTACTCCACCAATGCATCAAAAGGTGTGCAAATTAAATATGCGCTGTAAAAAAAATTATATGACGTCATTGTTTTCGCTGATATTTTAATTTTGTATAAAGGGAAAAATGTAAAAAGTTATAAAATACTTTGTGTACATTTCAGAAAATGTAATATTTCGTATTAATCAAACAATGGAGAAGTTAGTTGGGATTTTGAAAAAAAGGTGGGCGCCGTAGGCGCCCAAAAAAGTGCATTTTTTCAAAATAAATAGATTTCAGCTGAACACTTCCGTCATTTTTTTACGGGTGATACGCCGCGGGTCTCTCCAGAGTTCCTTCTTTTCATTCACTCACAGTCGTTTGCCCAAACCCACCCCATTTTGACAACCGTGTCTTTCAGGAAGTCTTCACCCGTCACTAAATCATTAGTGGCGTATGCTACGCCGCGGGTCAGCTAGTATATATATATATCAGTTGGTGTTTGTATGTTTGTCTGTTTCACTTTTCGACTGTAAGTTCGGCAAGTTCGGCAAGCACGGAAAAAACCATATGACGGACGGGGAACAAATTTGGCAGGACGGTTCCTTCTAACCTGCAGATGGTTTTAGTATAGTGTATGTAATTGTCCCCTTTGTCTGAAAGCCGTAAATTAAAAAATCAGAAAATGTAGAGACAAAGAGAGAAAAATTAAATTTCATTTCCATTTAAAAAGTAGTTACTTTTTCCAATACTTTATTTTGAGTGGTGCGCTTTCAAAAATCTTTTATTGTCTAATTACGGTGCGCACATTTTCGTGTACTCTTATTAAATTGCGCTGTGTCATATTATTATAACATTTATATTTGGTTTGGATTTTATATAACCAATATACACTTAACAAATTTAAACTTTGACTATCGGACTTATTAACAGAGGTAGATTGAACTAAATAAAGTAAACCTGAAAAAGCTTAATTATTTTGTTTTGCGAATTGAATATGTTATGTTCATTCCTGTCTGTTTCCTATACTAATGACAACCTAATTCCTCAGTCAATTATCACAAAGTTTAAAAATTCCCACATGAATAGAAAGCTTTAATTGTGCTGACTATTACCTTATACATTATTTACCAAAATGTAGCACAACTTAAATTAAAGTAATAATAAAAAATATACAGTAATATCCCTTTCTCTTATATTAGTTTAATTAGTATAGTTTAATCATTGGCTACCGGACTAATGGATAGACCAAGACCAAACTTAGTACATATAAACCTGATAATTTAAAGCCTTTTGAAATTCTAAATCGAATTGAACTCCCTCATGTCCATGATACGCAAAAAAAAATGTTCCCTTAAAATGTCATATCTCTGTTTCACATACGATTTTAACTAATAGATAAATCTGATAAATTACTTGGCAAATAAAATATGTAATAGCCAGCAACTATTACTGGGGAAAAGGGTCAGCACACTCCCGCTACAAAGTGCGGGTATATTTCTTGTATATATATTTATATGTATATATGTATATATATATATATATATATATATTTATATATATATATATATTTATATATATATATATATATATATATATATATATATTATATATATATATATATATATATATATATATATATATATATATATATATATATTTATTTATTTATTTATTTATTTATTTATATATATACACTGGTACCTCGGTAAGCGTCCTTAATCCACAGTGGCGTAACAACGGATTGGCATCGGGGCAGTTGCCAAGGGCGCCAGCTCAAAAGGGTGCCACTAAATCTAATTTTCGAACTCAAAAGGACCCGAAAAAAAAATTTGACCTACGGAGTTTTTGAGTTAGGGAAAATGGCGTAATAGGTGCCGATTAATCAAGGACAATGTATATATTGAGAGGTGGTGGAACAGCCATACCGGCTAGTAGGCTTGACAGGAAAGAGAGGCGGTGTCTATGTTTCAAAAGAAAGGAAGTCAACTTGCTTTGACATGCCGACACGAGGCCTTGAGAGGAGACACCTTCCCTCCCCTCCCCACTTTACTCCCTCCACAGTGGAATGGGGGGAGTAAGATTTTTCTTTTTAAAAAGAGTCGCAGCATGCAGCAAAGGGACGCGAATTAGTTACATGTACCACTTACCCCTCCTTTTTCTTGTCTTTGTCATTTTTTTGTACTTGCAAGGGTCACTTAATCCCTTGTGGAATGCAATAAGATAAGATTTTAAGTCCATTTACGTGGCTCTACGAAACACGTGTTCTGAAATGTCACTCCAGAATAATAACCCAAACGCCTTGGAAAATTTGACTGAGATGTTGAAAGCCAAAAATCTTGGAGTTAAAGAAATCTAAAATACATTAGTCTTGTGGAATTTGGCCGGGACCTAACAGTTAATTCAATATAGGGAGGTTTTCGAATTAGGGAAGTCCGACTTAGTGAGGTTCTACTGTATTTCCCTTTTATCCTCGATAAGAAAAAAGTGAATAATTAATTATTTTTAAATATATTTCATTTAAACCATTTTAACATCTTTATTATGTTTCTGGTGCTTCTTACCATACAAATGTCAATATGATTTTACAGTCTTTCTTTTAAAAAGAAAAATCTTACTATGCCCATCCCACTGTCGAGGGAGTAAAGTGGGGAAGAGGAGGTAATGTGTCTCCTCTCACGGGCTTGTGTCAGTATGTCAAAGCAAGTTGGCTCCTTTCATATGAAACATCACCATCTCTCTTTCCTGTTAAGCCTTCTAGCCGTTTTGGCTGCCCCCCTCTCAATATCAACATTGTCCTTGATTAATCTGCGCCTTTTACGCCAGTTTCCCTAACTCGAAAACTCCGTCAGTCGAATTTTTACAACCCTTAAGTTACTAGAGTTGGACTTAGAGAGGTCCGAATTACTCCGAATGTATTATCAACACACCAGCTAACTGAAGTGCTCAGCTGTAGTCGTTGGAGTGTTATTTAAATTTACTTTTAATTGTGAGTTTCTATCGTTAAGTATGAGATAATGAGTAGGCTATGACACATTGACACTAATGTTTTTATTTTTAATACATTTTACTTCACGTTTTGCTGTATTCTTAAATTAGCGCAACATATCACGTTTTATCCACCAATTTATTTTGTATTATTTAGTAAATAATATATTGCAAATTAGTATTGTCCCTGTCTTATGCATTTTTTTAAATTCACGTTTTATGACTCCAGTATCACAGTCACTTTCAGACTACATAATTATTGTTATAATTAAAATAAGAGAAGTTCAATTATTTTTTCTATCAAATGAAAAATTCGCAAAGCTGAAACTTGTCAATTTATCAAGGGCGCCGAAAATAAATTAACCTAGGTCGCCAAAAACCTAGTTACGCCTCTGTTAATCCGTTCCAGAAACGTGGACACATAATAAACGCATTTTTAGTATAAGATATAGAGAGAAAATATCAGTTCCCATGAAAAAAAATCATAATGTTGTTTACATATTTATACATTTATTGACGTGGTTGTATAAAATAATTTAAGCACTGGTTTAATATTAAAATACATAAATAAAGAGAACTTGAAAACATTTTTTTCTTTTCTGTTTTCCTGTTATCCAGATCAAAAGCAATTCTTCAACATGCTCTAATATCCCTGATCTTTTTTTTTAAATTATTGTTGTTTTTTTTAAAATCCATTTCACCCCATTTGACCATTTAATAGAGTCTTAGTTTTTCACAATCATAGAAATTGTCTTTCTTGGCATGCTTCAATTGGTCTTTGACACGCATGCCAATTTTATTATTAAATCCCTTCTTTTAACTTCACCGCCGTCTCTGTCTCTCTGTCTTGGGTGGGCGGAAAAAGAAAAGTAAAAAATGACCCACTTCCCATGAAGCCATCAAGCTGAAATTTGGCACGGGGACCCGTGTCTCCTAGCAATGCATCGTATTAAAATTTCAGATCGATCGAACTTACCGTAATTAAATTAATGCATTTTTAGTTTATCTATATAAAACTATATGTAGAAGTCGCTGTTGTTTATATTTTACGGGTCACTTGACTTCACGCCAGCCATCGGTGAACACATCTTGTGTTTTAACCAGGTGTACCGGCGTGCTTTTGTTTACATTTTACGTGTCACGCTGAGCTCGGTCCAGCGATCGGTGACCAGACCTTTCCCCTCTCCCACCCGCCCCCCAGGGGTTATAAAGCAAAGGGAAGTTAAAACAGATTCAGTCTGTAAATGTTTGTCGCGTTTGAACATAATCAATACTTTTAGTTATGTCTCATATGTAAGGGATTAATAGTCAAAAACTTTGTTTTTACGGGGTTGTTTTATATTATATAAAAATCTCCCTTTTAAATCCCTTATATTAACTTCACCGCCGTCTCTCTCTGTCTCTCTGTCTGTCTTGGGCCAGCGGAAAAACAAAAGTAAAAAATGACCTACTTCCCGTAAAGCAATCGAGCTGAAATTTGGCACACGGACCCGTTTCACCTAACAATGCATCGTTTCAAAATTTCAAATCGATTGAACGTACCGTAATTAAATTAATGCATTTTTAGTTTATCTATATAAAGTATATGTAGCGGTCGCTATTGTTTACATTTTACGGGTCACTTGACTTCACGCCAGCCATCGTTGAACACATCTCGTGTTTTAACCAGGTAAACCACCTTGAGTTGAGTTAAAGCATTGACGCCACCCAGGGGCGGATTAAGACTGCACGGGGCCCCTGGCTGCAATTCAAACTGTTGCCCTATCCAGCCAGCGCCCATTTTAATAAAATGATTGCTAGCAGCTGATATAAGACTATAACGTTAACTGATAGTCCATTGGTTCCTTGCTCATGCTTTGTTTGTACTACGGGATCGGCCTTCCCAGCCAAAAAGATTATTCATGAAAAAATGGAATACGAAGAAATAACTGTTTGACGGTATCCTAATATTGAGTGTAAAAATACAATTTAAAAAATAAAATTTGTGCCCTCGCCGGGTATCGATCGCGTGATGGCTTGCACAGCAGGCCGACTTTCTACCTTAAGGCCACACGAGCCTGATGAAAATTGTAAATTTTAAAAATATAAACAATAATCTTTAATATTTTCTCTTAGTGAGCATATAAAATCAGTTTTTTTATTAATTTATTTAATTTATGATATTTTCAGGAATTCATGCAAACATTTGTACATCCCTCTTATAAAATATACTAAATTTGCGGGCCCCTAATCATCGGGGGCCCCTGGCTTTAGCCCGTTCAGCCCCCCTTTAATCCGCCATTGACGCCACCCGTCCATGTCCACACCCCTCCCCCCAGTTTTAAAGCCAGGGGAGATAATTTCGGTTTCAGTCTGTAAATGTTTGTCGCGTTTTAACATAATCAATACTTTTAGTTATGTCTCATATATAAGGGATTTATAGTCAAAAACTTTGTTGTGACGGGGTTGTTTCATTCAACTCCATGGCCATGGTGATCCTAATTATTTATTTTTTCGTTGCTTGGCTCATCTGATTAACTTTCTTAGAATTCATAAATGAATTAACTTTTTTTAAATTAAGAGAAAACACAAAACCATGTGACAATGTGCGATTCGTTTACTGTATGGTAGCAAATGCTACTAACACACTTGAGTATTGCGAGGTGTGCTGTGATTACTACATGCTAGGCCTGCACGATGTGTAATTTTGCCTCATAAGAGCCGTCCATAGATGACGTCGCGCACCTAGGGGAGGGGGAAGTGGGGGACACACATTTGTGACGATATGTGACGAGCGGAGGGTGTGTTTAAGAACTGTGACGTCACATCAAAGCGTGCACCTTAAATCCACTCAAATATTTGATTGATTACAATTTATTTAATAACGTTTTAAATGGCTTCATGCGTGTTACGATATTAGACTGCAACCTTACACTAAATACACACTTAAAGGACAAAAAAGTGATTTGAAACATGCTCTTTTTCAAATAGAAAATACATTTTTTGAAGGGGGGGGGGAGGGCGCAAAGCTCTGTGTTTAAGTTTTTGTGAGGACGCGTGATGGGAGGGGGGGGGTAAAAATTGGCAAAAATCGCGTGACGTCATATACGGACATCCCCTTTATAATGTGACGATGATACTTCATTGAATTGGGCAGATTTGAGCGATAATGCTTTTTAGCGAATGTATGCCATGATTTAACTGTAATCGGTTTCAATAATGATGTTGGTTTAGTTTCCCCACCCCAATCCAGATTTTTTAAAATTAACGAATGCTAATTCTAATAATTATTTCAAAGGAACTAACAATTTAATGATTTTAGTTAATCAAAATTTGATTACACCGTAAGTGACCCGGAAATAATAATTGCGTGTTTGGTAAACTCGCCAAAATAGACTACACGTGTGTCAAAGGAGCACTTGTCAGCTATACAATATTCAGTAATGGTTATTTGAATGTTTTTGTTCATATATCCAAGGTAATGGTAAGTGATTTATATTTCCCCTATATCACTATATGAGCATGTACAATCTTCGGTCCAGCGTTGACTTTGATAACTTGTTCTAATTATTTTGGCAAATAAAAAAGTTAAAAAAGTAATTAAATAACTTACTTACTATTTTTAACTTACTAAACTAAGTTTTCTATGACTATGACAAATTATAATTATTTTTATAATCATTGAAATTCAAACTCCGACTGTTTCAGTTTTGCTAAACTAACATTAACATTGCTTAGGGCTAGGCCAACAATATTCAGACAATATGACTGTGTCTTAGTCTTAGAACTTAGATTAACAGTGATCAGTACTAACAGTTAGTAAGAGTAGTAAGACTAACTCTAACGGTAAATAAGACATTAGAATGATTGGACTCATTGGACGTCGGGAAGTATTCTGTTTTTTTATTTATTATTTTTTAGTGTACTGCCTGTTTCAAAGTTGACACAATAATTGACAGTTCTCAATTATTTAAACCTTATTTAAAATGTATTTAATTGTACCCCTCAGCTACATAATTGAGCTATTGTTAAATTAAAATCGAAGTGATTATTCGCACGGTTTTGGCCGTGGGGATAATGCCGAGTATTATCCGCACGGGTCGTTGGCGCATGCGTCTGTGAAAATTTCGAACGGGTACCCGGGTTACCCGTTCTAAACTTAAACGTCGCATAATTTTCCCCGTCATTATCGCTATACAATGCAACCTAGCCACCCTCCATGCACCTCATTTCACACAGTAGTCAGTAGTAGTAGTCAACGGCTTGCTTCCAGTAACATACTATTACTAATGCACTACAATTAACTATAATGCACTAAAAACTTTTATTCAATTTCTGCTGTAAATGCATTCGTCATACTCATAAATGACAGTAAACTGAACATGCAAACAAAATTTCAACGGCAATGACGTAACGTTCAGTGTCATACCTCGAATGTTAATATCCACTTGGCGTCGGTAGTCGATGCTAATGGCGATGAAGGACGCAATACTGTGGTAAATCTCAAGTGATCGTGCTTTGGTCAGTGGTACTGCTTTTGTTGACACCAAAAAATTGCTGACATTGGGTGGATCGGCGGTTTGTTTATTAATATCAATTTATGAATAGCGTTCACATGGCGTTTTATCGCGTTGGGTTGCCACCCTTCACAGACACAATTTAATTACAATGGTTGCATTTTGCTGTGTCGCTGTCAACTTGATTGGCCTGATTCCACACGACATCTAACCCATCTTGTTAACTTTGGGTGTATTATTAATATCAATTTTTGGGCTAGGCAAACATGTGTTAATGAACGCAAGAAACACACGCGAATGCAAGGGCTGTGGGTTATAGCAGTGCTTCTCAAAGTGGGGGTCCGCGGAAGTTATCAAGAGAGGAGAGAAAAATATAATTATAATCCTCCAATTGCTATCAATAATACTAACCCTATAGAATTTGTCATTTTTGACAATAAGCAAATAAATGAAAGAAAATAAAAGGAAATATAATACATTTTGCTTACATGTAAGTACAGGGAAAATAGTGCACCGGTTTCTGATGCAATGGAAAAAATTCCTGCCGGTCCACAATACAAAATTTTTTAGAAGCACTGGGTTATAGGAGGGAAGAGAGGAGAGGGGGGGAGTAGAAAAAAACGGCATTAGATAGATAGTATCAATCGGTGACCCACTGTCTGCTATTTCAAAGCAAAGTTAGTTTCAAAGCAAGGGTGTCTGAATGAACAAAAAACAAACACGGCATCTTTCATCTCTATGAAGTCCATCCTCACAGCCGACGTCTTACCCATCTTACACTGTTAATAACTATTTAATCTATTAAATTTAAATACTGACGACCTTGTACGCATTATTAGCATCAGTTTTCTAGGTCACCACGTGTTAATGAACACAAGAAGTGAAGGGGTGTGGGTCATAGGAGTGAAGGGAGGAGAGGGGGTAGATAAACACATTAGCTAGTATCAATCAGCGTATTTCAAAGCAAAGTTAGTCAAAGCAAGGTTTTTTTTTATTAACAAACACAGCGTCTTTCATCTCTAAGCAGTCCATCCTTTTTTTTTGGCAGATGACTTTTGTTTTCTTTATACGATTCTTTTAAAGGACCATTTTTTTTTAGTGTGTTGTGCGATTTCTGTTTCACGTTGAGAGAAAAAAAGATATATCAAAATACATTGTATTTGTTGGGACTGTATTTTATTTCCCGTTGACAGATATTTTTCCTTAGATGTACTTCACAGCATATATTTGAAACAAAAATTTTCATTTGATAAATTGTTTCGCAAGCCACAATGTAAACACAAAAAGCCGCATGGGAGCCGAAGTTTGGCCTACGGTTAATATAGACATAGAAGCCACATTTTCACGGGTACCCGGGCGGAATTTTACTACCCGGGTAATCACACGGCAACGGGTACCCGGGTCCCGTGTACCCGTTGAGAGGCCTAGCCTGGTGTAGACAAAATAAAAGCCGATATCACTCGATTTCGGCTAAAATGTGTAATTTATATGCTAATTCAAATTAAAATTTTATGATTACTTAAAGTAGCACTGCCATAACAAATGATTTGTGTCCAATTAATGATAACTCTTATAATTTTAAAATAACGCACTTAAATCGTCAGCTTCTCCAGGTGAGTGGTTAGTCGTAGCTTAGTAAATAAAAATGAAGCATAATGGTATGCGGATCCAATCCCAGGACGGTCTTACTTATGTTTTTTTAAAAATATTTTTTGGGGGGTTAGTTATTTTTTGTTTGTTTGTTTTACAACCACAGACCACAGTGAGGATGTTTGCAAACACTAGCAGGCTCTTACCCAGTAACATTTTATTATTCTCCCACCCATGCCTGTCTTATCTATTCTGTTTAATATTACTCACTGTGTTACAGACTCACTTTTAAATTTCTATGCTATACTGGCTATACCATTAATATTATATCGTCTTTCGCTTTTGCATGATTTAAATTAAATTAACTTAATTGATTTATGATGATTACAGGTACAATGCTAGTTTTGGGGAGAATAATGACTAGCCTTTTTAATTACAGAGCCTCTTCCAATTATGAATGAAAGTAAATAAATGTTACTTTATAATATATAGAGTACAAATACAAAGTTTGAGTGCACTAGAACAGTTAATAATAGTTTAATATCAGCTAAATCCATAGTGTTACTAATTAATTAAATAACTAATGATTAACTAACGATATTATGCAGGTCCACTCAGATTATTGCTAAAATGGATAAAAAAATATATGATTCAAGTCACTCGAAAGACGGTTAAAGTGACAATTTAATTATTTTTATACCCTCCAAACCAAAATATGTCAAGAAGCAATGATACATAAATAATAAGCAGTTAGTAATAAGAATTTAGATATCGTTTGGCATCATTCTTACCGTGTGGCAGTGCGAATAAGGCTAGGCATTATCCGCACGGTTCCCCGTGCGGATAATGTTGGACATTATTCGCACTGCCAAAACCGTGCGAATAACGTTTACCAATCAAAATTGAGGTTAGAAGACACACAATTTTATTTTTGTTGGAAATGTCAATTTTAGAGTCATTGGGAAGTGTTATATCTTAAATATTTAATATTTATATAATTTGAGGACCTATAAGCACAACAACTTCAGGAAACGTATAGTAGTTTAGTTTAAAATAACTATGTAACCATGGGGTACATATAAGTCATATTTAATATTTAAATAATTGAGAACTGTCAACTTTGAAACGGGAAGAAGACTTAAAAAATAATAAATAAAATATTGAATACTTCCTGACGTCGAACACCTTATTTACCAGACTAACTTAGGGACTTAGTGTTACTTAGACTTATGACTAAAAGTACTAAAAAAAATTGAATTCGGACCTGGTGTAACAAGTAACAGGCTAAACTACACCCCATCCCCGACCAGAATATACCACTTTGACAATACTGATGTTTTACCTTTATTAGATGAGTCAATCTTTTTTCTCTAGTAGTAAAGTTGTTATTTAAAATAAAACAAAATATAATATATACTTTAGCCCTTATTTTTCTAGGTACTGCTATACTATACTTGTTCGCGCATCGTTCTGCGCATAAAAATTTACGGCAGGCAAAAACTTTATGAAAATTAACAATTAGCTCTACAGTGACCTCGGAATTCCTCTTTTTATGTCACAGTAACCGAAAATCAATATGATTTTGTCATCTATAATGTCAAATAATAGTCGTCTGGTGACGATATCACTTTTCAACCAACGAGATGTGCTTTGAATTTTAAGCTTATCTTATTATAGACACTCTTTTTATAGTCCATACAGAAGATTATTGTGTCCTGTTTTTATTAGACTTATAAATGTTGATAGATATTGAACTACTTGCTTTCACCGCATCCTTTAACATTTTAAAAATTTTTTATGTATATATATATATTTTTTTTTATAGATATTGATGACACATCACTAGGTTGATTTCTAGAATGTCCATACCAAGATGCTTCCCTGATTTGTCAAGCCCACCACCAAGGTTGCCTCCTCCGAATTTACCTAACTTAGCGAATCCACCACCAAATATCTCCAACACTAAATTCTACAATGGCAACATGAGAGGTGCAGGACAATTTCCACCTCCAAATTTTTCAACAGGGAATAACTACCATCAGTCTTTAGGATTTCCCAGGATGCCTAATCAAAATAGGCCAAATTATCAACAGAGGTTCAATCAGTGTGCTCCAAGACAGCCATTTTACAATCAGTGCAACTATGATATAAACAGGTTTATGTATCCCCCTCACATTGTCCCTGGACAGATTCAGGCTCCTGCACCTGCTGAAAATTTTACTGGATCCCAACAAATGAACATGCCTCCCCAAGAAAATTTTCCTCATGGAAATAACGCTCATTTCCAAGGGCAAGGTCATACTCCTTGGAGAGGATCAAATCCAACTAACTTCAGGGGTGGTTATGTTGGATTTCAAGGTGGCCGTGGTGGTGGTAGAAATCAAGGTTTCAAAAAGGTATGTTTAAATCTTTCAATTTCTAATATGGTTTGGATCTACTTTGTCATTTTATTTCTGAATAAAACACTTTTTAGCCAAAGATTTGGATTAGCAAGGAGTGTGGAATAAAATTCTAATTATTTGAACCTACACTTTTAAGAGCTCTAGTGGCAAAGCTGTCCTCTAGAGTCAGAAAGACTCACAAAATTTATCCTATACAGTCAAACCTCTCATAATGAGAGATTCGCAAAACGATAATTTTTTTTTGAAAAAGTTGCTCCCTTAACGAGCGAAGATTCGCTTAACGAGTGATGCAGAAAGGGAAAGTCATTTTTTCCTGATTCCTGGAAATTCATTTGTGAGCCGTATTATTCTGTGTTAAGCACTCGGTTTGTTAGCGTATTGTTTTCGTGTGTGATCGACCGTTTTTACAAATTTTGTATTCAGACAGTATTTGTAATTTTTGTTTGTGAAAAGTGTAATAACCTGGGCTAAAATGTCTTTGAAAAAAAGAACACAATCATAAGAGAGAGAAAAAACTTTTGAAATGAAACGTAAAACCATTGAAAAGCGAAAACAAGGTGACTAATCCAGCGCGCAACTACAATCGGGCAACATCAACGATCTGCACTATTCTCAAGAACAATTAAGGAGATGGATGCTTCAAAGGGAGTGTCAAGAATGTCTACAAAATGGTTATGACACATTTTTGTCAAATTTTGAAGCGTCTGCAAAAACAAATGGTTTAGGACAGTTTTCTAGCTATAAAGGAATAATTATTTGTCATAAATTCATATTTTTGTTTACGTTTTTTGTTCCAATCAAAATTTTATTCTAGTTGTTTCGTTCTTTAACAATTCATAAAGTAATTGTATTTGAATAAATGTTAATAAATTTTTTTGAAAAATGAGTATTGTTTTTCAGCATGTAACGGATTATGGTATTTTACATTGATTTGTATGGGAAAAATTGTTTCGTATAACAAATGTTTCGCTTAACGAGTAAGACTCTGGAACGAATTAAACTAGTTATGAGAGGTTTGACTGTATAATGCATAAGGAAAAATGAACTTTGTACTAGTGAGAGAAGCAAAAAAGGTGTTTTGCAAGCTTAGAAATTTTAGTTCCTATTTAAATTAATATATAGAAACTGATCCCCTTATAGTTAATAATGTCATTGGGGAATTAATTTTATTTTCAGTTATTGAAACTATAAAATAGGATTTATAAAACTTTTGTATAGCCTTAAAGTTAGATATGTTTTATTTTTATCTTTGTATTTCAATAGTGTAGTTGTTTAGACAAATTAATATTTAAATGTATTAATGTTTTAATTGTAAACAATAGTAAACATAACTTGCAGTGTCATATTATCTTTTTCATACCCTAGAAAAAAGAAATAGTGGATAAAAGACTTCTTCCTGAGAACAATGTATTTTTTTGTGATATCTGTGACAGAGGTTTTAAAAATGCAGAGTTATACAAACAACACACAGATGGTCATATAAAGGTGAGTCATGAAATCATTTTTTATGTATAGGGCTTAGTTATTATATGAAGTTGTATTTGAGAAATTCATGGGGCTAGTTATCTTTTTTAAGTATTGATTAATTAATTATGTAAAATTCTTTTGTAAAGATTTATAGAAAATAGTTTTTTTCTTCTTTTTTTTCTAAATCATTCTGCAATAAAAAAATTTTTGGTGCCTTCTTTTGTATTTATTTATATTTCAAAGTTTAAATACTTAAAAACTTCATATGTACCTTTACTGCTTATAATGTCCACACTAAAATTTATTAAGCGCCTCCATGCTTAATTTTTTAAATAACTTATCTTTAGAATTATTTTTTTTATCCTTGTGATTGGTAATAATTTTATGTCATTTAAAAATTTCTGTTTATTTAAGTTAAATCTTCACTGAAAAAAATATCAGGATTTAACAAGAATGTATAAAAATTAATTGGCTCTGTCAGGAAATTGTTTTGAAGTAACATTTAAATTCAAAGAGCCTTTAGTAGAGTAAATCAAGTTAATTATGTTTATTAAACAATTGTCGTACTGGTAATGTGTGGCTTTAAAAAAAAGCAGTACGAATTTTTTTGTGTTTTACCTGAAAATAATTACCTGGACTTTTTCCACAGTGTTCTTATAAAGACTGTCCCTTTATTGCTGCACCAAAGCTTGTTCAACTTCACATGTCAATGGTAAATATAAACGATATTTTGACCGAAAAAAAATAAACCTAGCTGTTCAGTCATACACTTTGAAAACTCACATTAGCATTAAAGCTGCTATTTGTAGGCTGCTATTTCTAGGCTATTTCCTCAATGATATCCATATTGAAGTTTAAAACAAATGTCTTTGCATAATAATGTTTTCCAGCAACATAAAACAGGCCTGGCGAAGAAAGTCTGGAGCTTGGAGTCTGAAGAGGATGTAAAAAAATGGAGAGAGGAGAGGAAAAGGTAACTGTCTTAGATGTTCCAGGCTGAATAACTTGAAAACATTGTGAGGAATGATTGCTCCTAAATTTTTATTACAAAGAATTAATCTAATTAGTGGGATAAAGTTCATTAAACAATTTTTTCTTGGACTCTTTTACACTGATGTAATTTAAGTTGAAAGAGTGTTAAATTTCATACAGAAATCTGATTTTTTTCTTTTTTATTGCAGATGTTTTCCAACATTAGAAAATGTTGAAAAGAAGAACCAAGAATTGGCAGCAAAGATAGCAAGAGGGGAATGCATTAATACCAAAGATTTCAGGTATGACCATTTAAAGATAGGTGAAACTGGTTTTATGGGCTTTTTAATGTGTGTACATTTCTTGATTTAGGGACTGGTTGCCAAGAATTTATTTTTACATCAGCAGCAACTAAATGATCAAACTTTTTTATTTTTTTAATTATGTTTGTTTTGGGGGTTTATTCAAAAAATATCAATCATACCAAGTAGTTGTAACTTAAGCCTTAAAATCATCATGTAATTTGACATAGAAACCATGAAAGTTTTTACATAGAAACCATGCAATATTTGACATATAAACCATGTAATATTTGACATAGAAATCATGCAAAATTTGACATAGAAACCATGCAATATTTGACATATAAACCATGTAATATTTCACATAGAAATCATGCAAAATTTGACATAGAAATCATGCAAAATTTGACATAGAAACCATGCAATATTTGACATAGAAACCATGTAATATTTGACCTAGAAACCATGTAATATTTGACCTAGAAACCATGTAATATTTGACCTAGAAACCATGTAACATTTGACCTAGAAACCATGTAATATTTGACCCTTTAAATATGTTGAAACTTGAGATAAACTAATAGCTAGACTCAGGGCCGGCCTTAGGCCACTGTAACCTATGTGGCCGCAGTGTGCCCGGCACTTTTATAGGCCTATCCTAATTGTCACTTATTTTCTTTATCCATACCCAGACTGGGCCCAGCAATTGTTAAGGCCGGCCCTGGCTAGACTTTAGGTTAAATCTTAAAAAACACAATGATTAAGAAATAAAAAAAGCCTCTAGATTTTTAATTCTAAATTGGCTAATTCCGATTATTATAAGATCTTGTAAAGTGTGTTGTGAAATCTTAATTGTTCGCCGGTAAAATGTCATAAATTAATGTTATTAAGGATCAATTCACATTATGGAAATAATTCTCATTTTGGGATGCATATCTTTAGATTAATATCCTTCATATCCACCTCACCAAAACAATATCAAGATTTTTAAAAATTTATTTTATGTTGTGTTCCTAGTAAAATGAAAGGTGGCAGAAATAGGGGCAGAGAAAGGCGAGGCAGAGGGAGAGGCGGCAGGAGAGGGAGATGGAGGAACCAAGAGTTTTCTAACTCAGACTCCACTGTTGATCAAGACAAAGCTGGCAGTGATGATGATGCACCTGAAGAAATTCAAATAAAGAAATCAACTTTAGGTATATAAAAACATGTAATCAGTCAATTTAGTATGACTCACAACTTATGGCTAACATATGAAATTAAAATATATAAAGACCTTCTAAATTAATTTAATTGCCAAGATAACCGGAACAGGTATGAAAATAATGTTTCTACTGTTATAAAAGAAAAAAGTTGGTGAAGAGTTATTTTTTTGTCTGGAAAATATAAATATATTATTATATAAATTATTATAAATATAAAGATAAAAATGCCCATGTCTTCTGTTATCTTGGACCCTGTCAAAGTCTATCTCATAACTTCTTGTGGGTGTGAGCAACCCAGGCTGTCAACCCTGGTGTGAACATTTAGTTAATTTCTTGTGGGTATGAGCAACCCAGGCTGTCAACCCTGGTGTGAACATTTAGTTAACTCAATAGCTCCTGAAGGGCTACTTCCGAATCTATTTCATATTCCGGACAAAAGGGAAGCAACTTCGTTATGCTTTTGATTCCATTAGAGAAATGCTTTTATTTTCTAAAGATATTCGTTTATCTTAAAAAATAAAATGTTTAATGCATCAAGAAATGAATTAAGTTTAATAATAATATAACATGCACTGCGAAATAATGAGGATTGAAGTCCGATAGCGCGATTTTCGCCGCCTCGGGTGAATACATACGCCATATAGACACGTCAAACTAATTCACACATGGATCGAAAGTGAAAGAAGATAAAAACATCCGGTAATTTTTATTGAAATCTCGTAGAATCACACAATAGCCGGAAGTCTCGAGGAAAGCGAGATTTTGTGCTATTTTTAACTAAAAATACGATAGTGCGTCGCTAGGCGAACAGACGCATTTGGGCGCATCCGTACGGACCCCTATAAGGACGCATTTAGTCGCATCAGGAGCTAATGAGTTAATTTCTTGTGGGTGTGAGCAACCCAGGCTGTCAACCCTGGTGTGAACATTTAATTCATTGCTCATAGTTGGAGGCATTGAAAATTCTACTTTCTCACTTATTCTAAATTTATTAATTACCTGGTGTACGTACATCTTATGATATAATTCTATGTCACACTTGTTTCCTCAAACCAAGCATTATGCTGGTCTTAGTTTTTAATAGGGGTCTACAGATATGCATTTTTGCCGATATTTTCGATACCGATATTACTGATTTTTTTTGAAGATATGAGTGCCGATATGAGTATTTGTTAGGACAAAAATCCGTGTCGATATATCAATTTATCGAGACACTGTAAATCTAAGTGATTTTGTTTTTGTTTTTTGTTTTGTTTTGGGTCAAAATGTAACTTATTATGAAATATCTGTGACGTCAATATCGGGACCTTAACATGCTACCGAGACCGATAATGCCGATATTCAGATATCGGTAGACCACTAGTTTTTAACAGAATGTTTACTTAGACTCACACATGCCTAAAACCTTGAGGAAATAAAAGTTATTCTGCTTTATAGATTACTGTTTCCCTGGAATCGATCTGTTTTTGAAATCAATAATAGGTGACAAGTTTACGGAATCAATGATATGTGAATGTGACAGTTTATTTAATTCAATTTAGAGTTACTTAAAATAGAAATGTATGACAGTTTATGGCATTCAATATAAATTCAATAAAAATAATTTGTATAGTTATTTTTTCAATAATTTAAGTTTAAAATGTTTAATGATTTAATCAGACAGTAGCCTTGAATCCAGCTTCTCATCCGAAGCTTGCCAAGGAGGACTATCCAATTTAGAGTCATCAAGACATGAAGAAGCAGATTTGGAGTCTAAAACTAAAGGTCTCGCATTGCTTGCTTCATATGGAGAATCAAGTTCTGAATCAGAGGAAAATGAAGATTTCAATACCTTGGGTATGTCTGAGTTTACCGCAATGTTATTCTTTTATGAACTATGTTTGTGTTGTTTTTTTTTACTTTGCTTTTTGTTGGTTGTCAGTTAATAGTTAATAGTGTTGTCTAGATTAAAAATAGTAATATTTTCAAAGAACAAGTGACAATATGGTACAAAATTAAAATAAGGTCTTACTTTTAAAAATACATTGTTTAATCCTACAACTAACACTACAATTTAAATCATTTTATTTTCTAGGTCATTGAAGAAATGTTTTAAATTTATTTATCATTTTGTTTTAGGTGGGAAAAATGTTGATGTTCATTTAGAAAAATCTTCAACTGTGGAAGTTCTGAAGCCCGACCTACTACCAAATCCTTTTACTCCACCAACACAAGCAATAGGCACCACACCGATGGCTCCTTTAAAAATAACCAATGGTGACTTTAAATGTATAGGGACAAATGAAAGTGATTCTGTTAAAAACGATGCACCAGATTCTTTACAGGAGAAAGATATAGATACTACCACGACATCTGGTAACACCTGCCATTCATATAGCCAAATCACCACATCTAACCCAAGTGAAAACATTTGCTCAGAGAAGACTGATCCCAGTCACAGAAAGACTGCCACAGAAATCAAGCAGAAGCGTAACCGTGACAAGTGCACTGATGGCAGGCCCTCTTATAAAAAGATGAGGAGAGTGGCTCCACATGAGTATACACTGCTTGAGAAGGTAAAGCAAAGATCTCTTAACCCTTTACAGTCCAATGTGTTTCGGCCTTTTCTACTCCCTGCGACCAAGCAAGGGGAGATAACACTTTCTTAAATCAATGTTCTTTTCCTAATTAATTCATAAAAAAATAAACTATTTGTAGGAAAATGAAGGTAAAAATAACTAAGTACAAACAAATGGACACACTTTATATCCATTGGTCTTTAAGGTGTATAATACAAATAATGTTCACATAAAAAATTTCAGAAAACCCCCCAAAAAATTTTTAACACATTTTTCCATGTAATTAGTTTAATTAGATACATCTCTTATCCATTTTCAAGTCTATTACAACTCTGCTAAAGCAGGCATTATTAGCAGGCACCATTGCACAAGTATGAGTCAACCACAGGCATATTGTGAATGCCAACATTATATTTGTATTTAAAAAACTCTTTATTTCAATGGAGAAAACTGGCTGCAAGTAAATTATTTTTTGTAGCACATTGTACTAGTTGTAGTGCAAACAAAGTTCGTTTTTTTTGTAGTAATTGTCTGGTATGACTAAGAAAAGTAATCAGAAGCAATAGCATCATCAGGCAAATCTTAATTATGTCTAGGGCCTGATTGTTTGATAAATGAGGAAAAAAATGATTGCGGAAAAATTAATTGACCACTATCGATCTTATTATGGTCTATAGAAGAACCATTTCCATCCATGTCGTATCACTATTTCTATCATTTTTTATCAGTGTTTTTATAACTATCACTAGTGTTAATTAAATTAAAATCAATAATCATATTAATCACTGCTATATTCATTGAATAAGGAAGCCCCATTACGCCTAAGCTCCTTCCATATTTTGTCCATTGCACTAAAATCCCCGTGAAAAAAACGACACTTCAAAAAATTGTATAAAATGAGCCCTTCGGTACACCACCTTCAAACTAGTATCAAAATAAACATCGAAAACGAGGCTTTCTTCCGGTAAAGTTAAAGTCGGTAATGCGCGACGGATATGCGCAGCGCTACGCAACAAAGTAAACAACCTCGATGCGGGCGGGTTTGGCGTTATCGGACTGTACGCTTAAGAAAAAAAACGGCGCGTTTCGGGCGCATCGGACTGTAAAGGGTTAAATTTATTTTATTTCATGCTCTGTGTTATTCCTGCTTGTTTATAAAGAGAGTTCCTTTAATTAGCTATTACTATATGTTTAACTGTTTTCCATTAGAGGCCAGGGATCATACGAAAACAAAATTTGCTGAAATTATAAATAATAAATGTGGATATTATATGCAGAAATACCATAAAACTTGTTAAAACTAATTTTTAGCCTTAGGCTCATTCCTGGTTTATGTGACTAAATGTGTCGCTCTCATTTTTATTATAAAAATACCAACAAATTGTTGCTTCCTTCTGGACTTTAGACATGGTGTGATTTAAGCAAATGTTTCATCTTCAATCTCTGTGTGCTGTAGTATCATGCGTCTTTTATTTAGCACTATGGCGACACTATTTGGTCATTAATTGTAGTTTTTTTGCTGTTTTTAATGTTACATTTTTTTACTAGATAATTCACTACTGGATGGATAAATGGTTATTAATATTTAGGAGCAAAACATTATTTTACCTATGTGGTATTCTTTGTATATTTGTATCTGTGTTGGCGAGTGAGTGGGGGGAGTCCTACGAGTTATCACAACCAAGAAGATATTATTGATGTATTGCTATCATCAGGAATGCATTACAGTCTTTTTTCTTCTTCAACTTTCCTCTTTCCATGCAGCATTAAATTTTTATAGCATTTAGTTTGGAAAATATGGATATGTCTTTAGGTCAATATAAATTATTATAAAGATTACATTCGTTTGTTCTTGCCATGTCATTAAATTATTTTGAACATGAAAATCTTCATTCATAGTCATAGATTATATTAAAAGTAACTGTCTCTCATTTGATTCCATGTTGTTCAGTTGCTGGCACCTGAGATAAGAAGAGAGCGTAACAAAATCCTCCAGTGTGTACATTACATCATCAAACACAAGTTTTTTCATCCCTCATCTCCAAGCTGTCAACAAGGAATGGTCTAAGGAAAAAGACGTCACGACAAATGTATTTTTTAGGCCACAATAGCCACTTTAATTTTAATATCTGTAAATCAGCAAATGGGTAATTGAATGTAACTATTTGTTTTGTCTTTCATGTTATGTTCCTATTAAAGAATATTTGGATACTGTTATTGTTACTATGTTACCACTACCAATATGTAAACATCTCATCTGCTCATTTTCATCCTGCTTCCTCAAGGATATCCTCGATGTCCATATTCAGAGCCATAGTCAGAGTCAGAGCCATCATTTCAATATATCAGCTGTGGACATGTAATCCCCGCTGTTCATTTGTTGTTGGTTGACAAATTAAATCATTTTATGCTCAACTGATGCTTGGAGTAGCATTCAGTTCCTTTGTTTTGTCAATGTATATTTAATATTTGTGTTTGTGTTGAATGTGGACCCATGAGTTATAACAGTCATGAAGAAAACTCAAGCTTCTACTTCTAAAATTAGTAGTACCAGTACAAGCTTCATAGCTGCCAGCAAGTTACTGCCAAGGGTTGGGGGGTGGCAGACAATGTTACAGCAACAACTGTCTATGGCAGGGGTCGGCAACCTTTTGAGATGGAAGAGCAAAACATTGCTATTTAAATGTTTACGAAATTTCACAATTTTCAAAGAGCCACTTACAAGAGTTTTGAAAATAAACTAATGTAATTATTAATATTTGCGCATGGAACTTAAGAGCCGCATCTTGACATCGAAAGAGCTGCCTGCGGCTCGCGAGCTGCAGGTTGCCGACCCCTGGTCTATGGCGTACTAGTTGCCTTTTTAATTTTTGAAAATTCGTGCATTCACTGATGTCCTACTAAAACTCTGGATGGCTTTAAATTAAGCTTGTTGAGAACACTCGTTTTTTAGGACTGGTTGACCATTCAGAAAAAGACATGTTAACCTTAGCGAGGTATCTTTACCTAAAACCCACATAGAATGAAACAAAGAGGAACACCATTAGTTGAATCATTAACCTAGAAACACCAGAGGATGGAAAAGCGAATTAGTAATAATACGTAAGGCAATTTATTTATAACTCTGAAGTACAACACAAAGATACTTTAATACAATACAACTCTCAGATAGACTAGGGATAAAAAAATACTTTAAAAAATTCTGTATGCATTATCAAACACATTTCAATTCTCTTTCTTCCCGTCTAAAATTTGGGCGTGGAATGGGTTGTCTGATCCTACATGTGGAAGAAAATCAGAAGCACCGAGCCTAATGCTCTTCATTAGTCTTCCTGGAAGACCATCCCAGCTATCTGGCCCCCTCCCCCAGAAAAGGACGTGACAGCTGGGAACCCCCGCCCCCCGGAGCGGTCGCTTCTGAAGCGGCCACCTGGGCATCCAGGACAGAAAGTCGAAGATGCCTCCAACTAAGTTAGCCTCACAAGGAGGTGGTGGAATTGCCTTACTATGACCCGCTACCACTTTGGCGCCACCCCGGCAAAGCATACGAGTCTCAATGGTTAGGATCGCCGCTATGCGGGGGCTCATCAATGACCTACCTAGGGTACAACCCCTGATCAAACCAGGGAAACCAACACACTATGTATTTAAAACCCTAATAAAAATTCAAGACTAGACATAAACCATGGATAAGCGTAGGACGCAATAATCTGTATAATAGAAGAGATAAGATTTAGAAACACCCTGCTGGTACCATCTTTAGCGTGATAGACTTTTTGACTAGGGGACGCGGTGGTCGAGTGGCAGCGCGTTCGACGGGCTTGTTCCCGGGGCCTAGGGCGTCCCTGAGTCACCCAGCTCCGCATGGGTACCTAACACTAGTGCGTGGGTAATGCGTGGAACCCACAAAGCCGTGGCATGTGAACGCTTCTGCGCTTGCCGACAGATCATCTGTCATGGTCTGTGGACGCAATTATCTTCTGCATAGAAGGAGCGTCTGTATAGATAAGATAACTCAAGTGAATTAAAAAAAGAGGATTTTGTTAATAAAATACCGTAAAATGTATCATTCATCAACTGGCGGGACTTAAAATTTATATTGAATTTTAAAAGTTGATTCACCGAAAAATGAGCTCAATTACAAATTGAAGTTACGGTTAACGGTCCAAATCTCAGGACGGGTTAATCCTAAACAACCTAACTTCAAATATTTAAAAAGAAGTACACGAGAAATGTTTTATGATTTTTTAAATCCCTTCGAAATCTTGTCTGTCGTCATCTCTCTCTCTCTCTTCGTACGTCGGTCGGGCGGAAAAAGAAAAGTAAAAAATGACCCACTTCCCGTGATGCGATCGAGCTAAAATTTGGCACATGGACCCGTCTCACCGAACAATGCATCGTATCAAAATTTCAGTTCGATCGAACGTACCGTAATTTAATTAAAGAATTTTTAGTTTATCTATATAAACTATATGTAGCGGTCGCTATCGTTTACATTTTACGGGTCACTTGACTTCACGCCAGCCAGAGGTGAACACATCTCGTGCTTTAACCAGGTGTACCGGCGAGCTTTTGTTTACATTTTGCGCGTCACGCTGAGCTCGGTACAGCTATCGGTGACAAGACCTTTCCCCTCCCCCCCCCCTCCCGAGTTAAAAACAAACGGGAGTTAAGACAGATTCAGTCTGTAAATATTTGTCGGGTTTGAACATAATCAATACTGTTAGTTATGTCTCATATATGAGGGATTTATAGTCAAAAAATCTGTTTTTACGGGGTTGTTTTATTTTCATATTGTTTCTTTTTAAATCCCTTATATTAACTTCACCGCCGTCTCTGTCTGTCGTTCGTCGTCGGGCGGGCGGAAAAACAAAAGTAAAAAATGACCCACTTCCCGTAATGCCATCGAGCTGAAATTTGGCACATGGACTCGTGTCACCTAACAATGCATCGTATCAAAATTTCAGATCGATCGAACTTACCGTAATTAAATTAATGCATTTTTAGTTTATCTATATAAAACTATATGTAGAAGTCACTATTGTTTACATTTTACGGGTCAATTGACTTCACGCCAGCCATCGGTGAACACATCTCGTGTTTTAACCAGGTGGAATTGACTCAGTTTCAGGCTGTAAATGTTTGTCGCGTTGGAACATAATCAATACTTTAAGTTCTGTCTCATATATAAGGGATTTATATTCAAAAACGTTGTTTTTACGGGTTTGTTTTATTTAATCACTTATATTAACTTCACCGCCGTCTAGTCCGTCGTCGGGCAGGCGGGCGGAAAAACAAAAGTAAAAAATGACCCACTTCCCGTGATGCCATCGAGCTGAAATTTGGCACATAGACTCGTGTCACATAGCAATGCATCGTATTAAAATTTCAGATCGATCGAACGTACCGTAATTAAATTAATGCATTTTAGGTTATCTCTATACAACGTATGTAATTCAATTTCACTGTTTGTTATTGTTTTTTTTTCACGTGACAGTTCAGTTCAAGCATTGACGCCACCCGTCGATGCCCACACTCCCCCCCGTCCCTTCCCCCAGTTTTAAAGCCAGGGGATATCACTCGGTGTCAGTCTGTAAATGTTTGTCGCGTTTGAACATAATCAATACTTTTAGTTATGTCTCATATATAAGTATAAGGGATTTATAGTCAAAAACTTTGTTTTTACGGGTCTTTTTAAAAAATTAAATCCTTTATATTAACTTCACCGCCGTCTCTGTCGTTCGTCTTCGAGCGGAAAAAACAAAAGACAAAAATGACTCACTTCCCGTGATGCCATCAAGATGACAAGATGAAGACATTGATTGAGATGGCCAGCATCTCTCCCATCATAGAACAGTGATATCAAGTACCAACATCGTTCCAGACATTAAATTGCTGATGATAGTATTGACTTTGGCTTAACGTTATCTGGATTAGGAGTGTGGGAGGGGGGTAATATCTGAAATTTTTACAGGCAAGAAAAGTTGCTGGTTTGTCATTTTCTTCAATAGAGTGTCTTTGGGGAAATGTTTGTGGATATCTTAAGGTTTTAATTCCAACACAGCACATCGTGTCAACCTTCTCCAACGCCTGCAAAGAATTTGGTCTGCAAAACAGCTTGAAAAAGGCAAACATCATGGCCCAAAACACACGTTCTCCTCCTAACATCAATATCGACAATGAAAACTTGGAGGTTGTGGACAGCTTCACCTACTTGGGGTCAAAGGTTTCCAACTCAATGTCCATCGAGGACGAAATAAACAGTAGAATTGGCAAAGCAGCTGCCACAATGGCTAAACTAAATAAACGGATTTGACAAAACACCAAGGTAACGGAGAAAAACAAACTGTGTGTCTATTGAGCCTGCTTCATCAGCACGCTGCTATACGGGAGCGAGACATGGACCACTTATACATCCCATGTGCGCAAGCTTAGTAGCTTCCACTTGAGGTGCATGCCTGCGTCGCATCCTTGGCATTAAATGGCCGGACAAAGTGCCAAATAGTGAGATCCTGATGCGTGCCAATATCCAAAGGATGTTCTCAAGTCTTAGTGAAAGACGCCTAAGATTGCTAGGACATGTAAAAAGTATGAGCCCGGGTCGTATCCCCAAGGACCTCCTATATGGAGAACTGGCATCGGGAAAGAGGCAGGTAGGTCGCCCACGTCTCCGGTTTAAAGATGTCTACCAGAGAGACATGAAAGCAGCCAGAATAAGCACTGGGAATGTAAAGCAGAAGACCGATCTTCGTGGCGCACAGTTGTCAAAGAGGGCGTCATAGTAGCCGAGGAGCGAAGGATGGAGGAAGCTACAGACAGAAGAGCTAATGTTGGGAAGCACTGAACTCGTGTTCAAAAGCTGTGGGAAAGCCTACCACTCAAGGATAGGACTGCACACTACTGCACAGCCACATGAGGAAAGGCAGCCCAACCCAACGGTGATGCTCCATTCTCTCTCGAAACGGAAGGATACCCATTGAGAGGCATTTCCCATGATATTGTAATATATAGGTCGTATATAAGGCCATGGTCAGCTTACAGTTTTAATGTTTGCAGTGGCTTTCATTTAGTAGAAACAACCACGTGTAGAGACGAATGACGACACCCGACCACTGACGTGGGTAGACTAATGACGACACCTGACCACTGACGTGTGGTCACTAATGACGACACATAACCACTGACGTGGGTAGACTAATGACGACACCTGACCACTGACGTGTGGTCACTAATGACGACACATGACCACTGACGTGGGTAGACTAATGACGACACCTGACCACTGACGTGGGTAGACTAATGACGACACCTGGCCACTGACGTGTGGAGACAAATGACGACGCCTGACCACATCCCTCCTCTATACCCCACCACAACGACAGCCGTGATGTCGATGGTGTGAGGACCAGCGTACAGCCTAATCCACACAGAGATGTCTATGCACTGACCGCACTGCGGGCGATGAAAGCACCAATCATCTTCTTCGAACTTGCGCGTCTCCTGCCGACTGAAGAGTGTCGTGGCGATGATTGCCGTTGTTACAAACGAACCCACAACAGAGCTCATCAGTTTTAAACATAGCATTTCCAAATTTGGTTGTAAGAAAATATGTCCAATGGTTGATATCCTAAATATGGCTCCTTGACCTCATTCAAGGGCGGCGCTGTTCACAGTGGAGGTACGGGAGCCCAAAGTCCCCGCTCAAGAGTATCCTTCTTGTCATCTGGCAATTTACCTTTAAATACAAATTTAAAAAATAATCTACAATATGATATTTATGTGTTTCTAAAACCAAAATTATGTGAAATTTAGTTAAAGTCTGTTTAGTGCATTAAGAAACTTGGTTAAACAGTGCGGAGAGTAAGATACTTGGATAAACAGTGTGGAGTGTAAGATACTTGGTTAAACAGTGTGGAGTGTCAGATACTTGGTTAAACAGTGATGAGTGTAAGATACGTGGTTAAACAGTGTGGAGTGTAAGATACTTGGTTAAACAGTGAGGAGTGTAAGATACTGGGTTAAACAGTGTGGAGTGTGAGATACTTGGTTAAACAGTGTGGAGTGTGAGATACTTGGTTAAACAGTGTGGAGTGTAAGATACTGGTTTAAACAGTGTGGAGTGTAAGATACTTGGTTAAACAGTGTGGAGTGTAAGATACTTGGTTAAACAGTGCGGAGTGTAAGATACTTGGTTAAACAGTGCGGAGTGTAAGATACTTGGTTAAACAATGTGGAGTGTAAGATACTTGGTTAAACAGTGTGGAGTGTAAGATACTTGGTTAAACAGCGTGGAGTGTAAGATACTTGGTTAAACAGTGTGGAGTGTAAGATACTTGGTTAAACAGTGTGGAGTGTAAGATACTTGGTTAAACAGTGCGGAGTGTAAGATACTTGGTTAAACAGTGTGGAGTGTAAGATACTTGGTTAAACAGTCGGAGTGTAAGATACTTGGTTAAACAGTGCGGAGTGTAAGATACTTGGTTAAACAGTGCGGAGTGTAAAATACTTGGTTAAACTGTGTGGAGTGTAAGATACTTGGTTAAACTGGAAGGTGCGTGATCATCGGCTTAGCGTAGGTTTGCGCCCCGCCCCGGGGCAGAACCCAGGTTTGCCGACACCCCGCCCCCCTCCCCGATTAGCTGGTGTACGAAAATCAACCTGTTTTCCGAATTCTGTTACTGCCAAAACCTGACATGAAATGCTACAGTAACGTCATCTTATGAAGAACACAACATTCTTCTCAACTGTATTCTACATAACATGGCTAAATATTCGCTTTAATCGCCAATTCAGTTCAGCAGCATTGGCATCATCAGAAAACTTTGGACTCATTGTGGAGTTTTAAGTTTTGGCATTACAAACGCTCAAATATTTTAATATAGTTCTTTCATTTCTTTTACTAATTTTTATTTTAGAGTTTTTAATTTTTAGAAGCTAATTAGCAGTAAGGAATTTGCCGTCTCAACAAAGTGTCGCCCGGAGCATTTGATTGACTCATGATATGGTACAGTAACTTTCGCATCTACAATACGAGCGGCTGTCAAATTTGAAGGATCAATTAGGTTACCAAGCAGACCCGTGTCACGCTCTCTTAGAACTTAAGCCTCTTGATTTTTCAGTTCACTTAGTTCAGTAACATTAATATAATTTATGTCCAAAATGGAGTTGAATTTTTGGCAGTAGAAACGTTTCCAGATTTTAAGATATTCTCTTTGTTTCTTTATAAATTTGGTATTTTCTTTTGATAATTTTTTTTCTTTTTAAATCTTTTATATTAACTCGTGGCGTCTTGTTGTTTGATTGCTTGAAACCTTGTTTGCCGAAAAAACGCTGGATCGATTTTAACCCACTTCCTCGTATGCTTTGCGAAATGAAATTTTGCAGACAGACTCGTGCCGATGATAAAAGCAATCTATCAAAATTTCAGATCGATCGAATGTACTGTAGTTAAATTAATGAATTTTTAGATTATCTCTATTTATCTCTATGTTGTAGCATGTTCATTTTTGTGCTAGAGTGTCGCGGTGCGTATTATATTAAACAACCTTTTTAATACTTTCCTGTCGTGCTGTGTATTATATTGACGATACTTTAAAAAAAATATATTCACGATCTTTAAATGTAAATGCTATTAATTATAGCAATTTGTCTCGTGGTGCGCACTATGTTAAACATGTTTTTTAAACCCCTTTCCCGTGATCAAATCGAGATGAAATTTAGCAGGCAGACCGTAGAATTTTTTTTAAAAACCATAAATCTTTTATACATCTGAGATATAACTAAAATTTTGGATTTTTGGATTGTCGTGCCATGTGTATTATAACGAACATTCTTTTAGTTATGTCTCGTATATAAAGAATTTATAGTAAAAAACTTGTTTTTACGGTTTTTTAGAAGCTAATTAACAAGGAGGAATTTGTCACCCCTATCAAATTGATGCCTGGGACATTAGCTCCCCTTGACCCCAACCCCCCTCGCTACGCCACTGTGTGTGACAGTTGGTATACCATTCTATGGAGGGTATGAGACTTAATAAAAGCGTTATCAAATAATTTCAAACTACTATCTTATTTTATATTATCTGCTACTGCTGCTCTTTATACACAGAATATTATCGCGTCCCGGTGAAGTTGTTTGTAATGTGAACACGCAAAACTTAATTTATTGCAAGAGTTTTAAGGTTTGTCTATAAAATCAAAATAAATAGTTATAATGCATTTTAAAAAAAGCGAACTCTTAAAACGACTCTAGTTATAACAGGGGTTGGGCGTGAGAGACTCTGCATGTGTATGAGACAAACCAGAGTAAGGCCAAGACAGTGGTGTGGCTCATTGTGCACATCAATAGAAACAGTTTGTTGTTTACTTCAATATACAAAGATTCATTATGGTTTCACTTGAATTTATTTTGCATCAATTTAAGTGGAATGGATAAAACTAAAGAGAAAATGCGTGAACTTTAACCGTCATAGGTTTATACCAATTGAATTTCACTTTTTGTGTAATGTTGGCATATATTTATTGAAACCATTACAACACAATTTATTTATTTACTAGCGTATCAGCCGTCAAAAATGACGGAAGTTTTCAGCTGAAATCTATTTATTTTATAAAAAAATGCACTTTTTTTAGGGCGCCTATGGCGCCGATCTTTTTCAAAAGCCCAACTAACTTGTCCTTGTTTGATAAATGCGAAATATTAAACTTTCTGAAATGTACACAAAGTATTTTATACTAGAGGTTGCAGGGCGCCTCCTTTATTTTTTGATTTTATAATTAACCACCATCTAATTCTCTTTTTACAATGTTCCCTTTTCCAAAATTAAAATATGATCGAAAACAATGACGTCATATAATATTTTTTTACAGCGCATATTTAATTTGCACACCTTTTGATGCTTTGGTGCAGTAATTTGGTTTTCCCTGCTTTCTAAAATTAGTAGCGTCAGGACTGACTGACTGACACTACTTGCGTGACAGTTGCAAATTATATTGTTTAAATTTGTAATGTTACCAGAGTAACGTACCGCTGTTTAAAATCACGCGGTAAACAATAATTAGAAAAAACGTATCTCTAGACTCTGGACCTTATTAGTATCCGAATGCTTGCATTGAGTTGGGGCGCTAAGATATTTCAGACATGTCAGTTGTATTGAGATTAAACCCAAGTGGTTTAGGTAAATTTTTATACAAATATCAATTCACGTTGTATTACTGAAATTAAGACATTGGAGATTAATTCCGTTGATACTTTGTATTCCCTTGTCTTTATTACAGTCTTCGCAAAGCACGGCCAATCGTGTACATAGCTTAAAAGGACCCAGCCCCGCATGTTACACGCTCAATAATTTAGCCCATGGTGACTTAGACTCTGAATGTATATCACTCTAATGACAAAAAAAAAGACATGTGCAGCTATGACAATAAAGAGACACGTGCAGCTATGACAATAAAGAGACACGTGCAGCTATCTGGTCCCAGGTCATTGGACCCAGAGCCTCAGTCAAACACCTTAAACCAACAATAAATCATACCAAAGAAAAATACTAATGCAAAAACAGGAGAACTT
Source organism: Ampullaceana balthica (assembly GCA_944989445.1). Taxonomy (NCBI): domain Eukaryota; kingdom Metazoa; phylum Mollusca; class Gastropoda; family Lymnaeidae; genus Ampullaceana; species Ampullaceana balthica. The sequence continues at coordinate 1,319,667 of CALYLW010000263.1, read as the reverse complement.
TCAAAGTCGTAGTCGCATTTGTAGACGACAATAACAATAAAGGAAACTGTTAGTTTTTTTAAATGTTAATTGAGAACCAACTTTTTCTAAGTGAATATTTCATATTTATATTAAAGAAATTTTTTGTACATTGAAAAAAAAAGTTTTTTTTGTATACTTACAAAATTTTTTTAAAAATCTTTATTCACTGTTATCTTTTGTAAACGTAATTTTTAAAAGTAAATATCAGTTTCTCTCGAGCTCTAACAGAATGTTGAATTCGTCATTTAAAAAAAAAGAGAAATCTTTTGGCTGAGCTATTCGTTGTATTGTATTATAATAGTAGTTCTCTCATTCTATACATTTCTGCTTCCTAGTTATGAATTACAAGTAAAATATTTATGGTTTAGATTTGGTTGTACACTGAACCTCCTCAACCTCATTATTTCCATTATATTGTGTCAAAATAAATCGACTATAAAAACCGTCTAGATGAAGTCAATCAAATGTGTTCTACATCTCATAATATATGCGTAATTGCAGGTTTGGAATTGAATTATGCCTTCAGTCTTTTAACCCTTTTCTTCTTATCGGAATGTCTTTCATAAAATTCCTCATGCATATAATTGGAGAAAAGTGACACCACAAGGACAGATCCATCCCTCCCCATTTTTTTTGCTACTGAATTTTAAAACAACATTTAATGTCAGTGATGATATCATTATCAATTGCAACAGCTAAATAACGACAGTTGACACACGTTTTTATCTTCTCGTACTAATAACACATTTTCTTTTCGTAAGCATAAACATCTTGCTATTGGCGCCATTTCCAAATATTGTTCTTGTCATTAAAAGACGATTAAAATCATCCATGCGTTCCAATGTTGACCTTCTTGACAGTATCATGAAAACCTAGTCGACCTCGTCACCGAAGAGACAAATTGCTCTAATTTATTAATCGAATTTCTCGATATTTGATTTGAGAGTCTATTTACACCGTCCGCAGCTGCTTACTCAGGGGGCGTTGAGTTGACAGTTTGTCAGTGAAGTTCTACACGGCACCGAATGCACCTTGAAGTGTACTCGTTAATTAGGGAAGCATTGAAGAAAAACTAAATCGTTATTAATTTATCTTAGTCATCCCGGGTATAAAATAACAACATATTTTAAAATAACAGAAACTTGCATGTTCACATCTCGATATATGAAGTTTCAATTATAGAATAAGATTAAATTATTTGCTCCATGGTTACTATTGCTGGCCTCAAAAGTTTCAATGATAGAATAACATTAAATTATTTGCTCCGTGGTTACTATTGCTGGCCTCAAAGAAGTTCCTCATATCTGAACCGCGTTGTTTAAAAATGTTAATGCATCATCATTTTCATTAGTAGAAAAAATGACTCCAAGTGTATTATTTCTTAACTTGATTCAAGCACTAATCATAATGTTATCACCCTTACTTCATAGCCACACAAAGATGTTATCAGTTGTACCAAAAGATAAGCCGGATGTTGCCAATTATAAAAACATTTAAGGCAGATGTCACAAACTGTACCATTATATAAGCTGGATGTCACCAATTGTACCAATAGATCAGCCGGATGTCACCAATTGTACCAACATATAAGCTAGATGTCACCAATTGTACCAACATATAAGCTAAATGTCACCAATTGTACCAACATATAAGCTAGATGTCACCAATTGTACCAACATATGTCATCAGTTGTGCCAATAACGAACCAGGATATTACCAACTTTACCAGTGACAAAGCAGGATATAAATTATTGTACCAATAGCCAAACAGGTTATCGCCGATTGTACCAATAACTATAACCAAGTCAGATATCATCAGCTACAACAATTATATATTGAGATATCACCCCATGTACCACCTATAACCTATTAGGCTATCACCCCATGTACCACCTATAACCTATTAAGCTATCACCACTTGTACCTCCTTTAACTTATACGGCTATAACCACTTGTGCGAATAACCTAGTAGGGTATCACAATTTGTGCAAAATCTAGTAGGATAACACCATTTCGAAAATATATATTTCTCAGCTGTTTACTTTTTTTAAAAACCAAACTTGTAATAGATGGCCTGGCTATTTTAATCGATGTTTGAAAATCAGTCATCCGAAGGCAAAGTTCAAACCATTGTGTGATTTCAAATATTATAGTTCATACTTATTTTTTTAGAAATATGTTTTAACTTTAAAAAAAAATGCAGTGGGGTTTTTGAAATGAAATGAATTAATCATTACCCAACAATGGACGCTGAAGGTTTCCTTGACAACATCACAACGAACGTTGGAACAACATGTCATTATTATAGATCTAAAATAATCGAAGATGACCTTGCCGAAGTATTTTTTCTCGTCAACTTTGCAATCATTTGCGGCCCCATCTCTTTTGTAGGCATCATCGCCAATATCATCAACATCATCATTTTCATCAAGCAGGGCTTTCAAGACACAGTCAACATCAGTTTCTTCGCCCTGGCCGTCTCGGACCTTCTGTCTTTGGTCGCACTGCTCTGGGTGTCCATCAGCTTCATGCCGCCATTTCGCTTCTCCGATATTCCGTTTATGTCGACCGACGTCCAGTATTTAGCAGGGGGCTGGCCCCACGTCGTCTTTGCGAGAATCACTGGTTGGGTCACTGCCTTCGTGACCATCGAGCGCTGCGTCTGCATAGCGCTGCCCCTCAAGGTGAAGACCATCATCACGGGCAGACGTGTCGTCATCTGTATCACCGTCATCGTTCTGTTTGTCATCGCCAGCGTCGCTCCGGCCTACTACACTAGCCGTCTGGCCTGGGTCTTCTTCCCCCAGCGGAACCGCACGCTCATAGGTCTAGTCTTCACGCCAGACAGAAACGAGGTCGAGGAAGTCTCCTTCGCCATCAACAGCGTGTTCTCTCCCCTTGGCTCGTTCGGCGCTGTCATCATCAGCACGATCATCTTAGTCGTCAAGCTCAACGAAAAAACGAAATGGCGGCAAAAGTCCGTGGCGGATAAAGACAAAAACGCAAACATTTCAACAAAGGAACAAAAGGTCATCAAAATGGTGGTGGGAATATCCACGATATTCATCGTCAGTTTCACTCCGGCGGCCATCATATTCTCGGCGATGGCGAAGGAGCCCGACTTCCGGGTCACGGGGTACTACGCCAACATCAACATCGTCGTCGTGTCGATCTCGTTCATCCTCGAGGCCATCAACGCAAGTGTCAACATCTTGGTGTACTACAAGATGAGCACTCGCTACAGGATTTCTTTCCTGGCTCTATTCAACATCAACATTAAAGAAACCATTTAAGTGACTTAAACCGAAACTTAAGCTGTTCGTCCTTTCTACATCGGAATTTTCGGAAACTCACGTAATCTTAAACTACAGCTCTGCCCATTTAAAAACATCTACCGGAGGACTCTTCAGAAAATTGCGTCTCTAAATGCAACAGTTTTATCTCGTCTCTAATTAGTGCTTACTCGTTTCACTTAAACTTACATTGCAACGTTCTGCATGTCCTTAAATTCTATCAGTCTTTGAATTCTAAACTTTAGCTGAATACTTAAAAATTAAAACTTTTCTTTATCTTAGAGATTTAACGTTACAATTTTAGACATGTATAGCCCAGTAACGATACATGTATCATTTTTCTTTTATATTTTAAATGAAATTCATTTTTAAAAAAATACGCTAATTTTACATACATCACATAATTTAATTGGTATTTTTCTAGTTTAAATTTAAAAACTTTGTATATTTTTGTCTTTTTCTCCATTCTTAAATTTGTGTTATTTGTAGTTTATAGGCATAACAAAATATATGTCGCTTCCCGCCATTACACAGGACAAGCACGGCGCAAGCCAGGTGCAGACCAGAGGCGTAACAACGACTTGGCATCGGGGCAGTTGCCAAGGGCGCCGAGGGCTAATCCTTCAATGATCAATTTATTCTGTATAATTTAGTATTTTCCCTATTTCTCAAGGGCGCCAAAAATGAATTAGCCAAGGGCGCGGAAAACCCAGTTACGCTTCTGGTGCAGACTCTAGTCCGGAGATCCTGAACTCCGTGGTTTTCGAAATATATTATTTATTGATTTTCGCCGGAATGAAATTTAGCGGATGATAATAAGCCACTTCTTTTATAGTTGATACTTAGAAGTAAATAAGATAAGTCATCATGGGCATTTAAAAACAATGATAAGGAAGTTAGTTCATATAGAAAAATTCTAACTTATCGTTAAGTATTATTAAAAATCGTGTCGCAATTTAGAAAAATAAATGTTTTATGTTGTATATTTGGCAAAAGTGATTAAAATATTTTGAGAAAGATTTTTATCACTGAAAGATACGGCATCAAATACACCCGGCAATAACGATAGGAATAGATACAAAGTTCTTTTATTATTAATTAACCCCGTTTTATTAACTCGCTTTCGTTCCTGTCCAACAATTTTTCAAATCTGCCATCGTAAAATTAAACCACTTCTGATGGTTCTAGAGATCTAAAAATTTTACCACAGATAGATCTTGGATGACAATACATTGAATCAAAATTTCAGATCGATCCATTGTACCGTTATTAAATTATTGAACTTTTTAGTTTATCTATATTTTATTATATACTTGTGTTCGTGTCTGTCTGTCCGCAATTTGTCAAATTTGCCAACGTAAAATTAAACCACTTCTGATGGTCCTAGAGAGCTCAAAATTTTTACAACAGATAGATCTTGGATGACAATACATTGTTTCAAAATTTCAGATCGATCGAATGTACCGTAATTAAATTAATGCATTTCTTAGTTTATCTTTATATAAGCATCTGTACCCGCCTGCAGCAGTTTTATTTCTCGTGGCGAGTTCACCCCGTGACCTCATCGCTTTGTTATTAAACGTTGGGCCGGCATTGATGAGGTGCTTGATAAAATAAATAGAGGTAAACAAATATTTTAAAAAACCACGTTTTTATTAGTGGACTAAAAAGAATAAAATAAATAAAGGTAAAAAAAGGATTTTCAAAAACCACATTTTTATAAGTGGACTAAAAAGAAGAAAATAATTTAAAACTTATAAGTTCAAGTACTTTCATTTAATATGACTAAAAACGTGGGGCGGGTGTTTGGCATAAAAATTAAGGATGTCTAATTTAGAAGATCTATAAGTGAGAGAATGAGTGAACCGCATATGTTAAACCTCATAAGCGCCCGCCCCACGTTTTTAGTCATATTAAATCGAAGTACTTGAACTTATACGTTTTAAATTATTTTCTTCTTTTTAGTCTACTTATAAAAACGTGGTTTTTAAAAATCATTTTTTACCTTTATTTATTGAAATAAAAATTTCACTTCACTACTGTTGAGTGATTTCATAATAAAAACAACAGTATGATTTTTAAATTTTTTTCCCATCGTTATTTTGATTCATTTCTATACATATTTTTATTTTACAGGAGAGTGGGGTGTGTGACTTGCCCATTGTAGTTCTAGTGGGAGGGACCGTCTATTTTCTCATTTCCTCATTGACTTTGTTTTGTGGAAATTATCAAAATTCGACGCCACCTTACGCCCAACAGACTCAAAATGGCTTCTACGTTCTTTAGATACCCATATATTATGGATGATAATAGAGATTTTGTACATCAATACATGTATCACAAAAAAAATAATTGTTTAAATCACCACTTTCTGCCCGAAGTAATGTTAGATAAGATTGCAAAAATAATTGAATTTTTGCAAATAAAAAAAATACATTGATTATCTTTAATTTAATTTTCATTTCCAGCTCATAGAGTAATATTCGTGTGAAGACTTCATTTTAAAACTAGAATAACTTGAACACAAGAATACTTAACTATTTTTTCTGAGGTTCTAAAAATCATCCCACATAGGCCTACAGGAATTTCCTGAGAACATATTCTGTCTTTCAATATACTGATACGCGTCACTCCAACGTAATGTTTTTAAAAAAATCGAATATGGTTTTAGTTATATAAATCAACCACGACAACAGTGTCTTCTGGGAAGTCCCCCCCCCATCCTACCCCTTCCTGGGTAGGTCTTTGTTGATACCATAGTTCCTAGTGGTATCAATTAATAATTTGTGTAAGCTTTTCTGTATGTATGTGTAAGCACATGTGTCTGTTATTGGTGATAAGAAACAGAAGTACCCTGAACAATTCAGAATAATCTCTCTATTAAATCTAATTGAAAAATTGAAAAAAAAAGAGAAATAGGCCTTTGAAATCATTGACTTTTTTTTTACATAATAATAAATTTAAGATTTACCTAACAAAAACTTGCAAAACATTTTTAAAACATGAACGTTCATCCCGAGAAAAGATCTTCAAAAATACTATGATACCGAAACGATCAAAGTAGATGTCCATCTGGATTTACACAGACAGCCGACAGTATAAGAAATCACCTGGACCAAGTCTCATCTGTTGGTCAGTCGCGTTCAGACGACAAGCTAATGAAAACAGGAGAGTGAAAACAAGTGATCGTATCATAATACATCAGCTGACTTCAATACAGCGTCAAATATAGGCGTTGTGATAATTCATCGGCTGAATTCAATACAGGGTCGAATATAAGCGCTGTTATAAATGTACATCATCCGACTTCCATAAAGTTTCAAAGATAAACGTTTTCATAATACATTATCTGACTTCCTGATAGGGTCGAAAAGAAGCATTGTCATAATACATCGGCTTACTGTTCCGTAAAGGGTCGAAGGTTAGTATTGTTATAATGCGTGAGTTGACTTCCATAAAGTAATGATAAACATAAATTGTCACAGATGTATGCCTTAATAACTCTGGAAAGGTTCGTTTGCCTAGATTCTTTGTGTGTTTGCCTTTAATTTAATCACACGATATTTTTAATGGAAATCTATTTTAAACTATTTCTTAAAATGGATTATTACCTATGAGATAGTTATTTAAAAGATCGCCAATAAAATATATTTAAAAAAAACATTTAAAAAAAAACTATTAAAACATGTATAACAACTCTATTATCTGGGGTCCACAGTTTTCACAATAACTTGCTCCCATCATGTACGTTAAAAGAAAGAATTTAATATATTTTGTACGTCAAGCTACTTGTCCAAGTAGTAGGAAAGAGCTTGGGTCCTAGAGGGGAAAAAGGGGGGGGCGCTATCAATGTTTCCTTCTAGATCAGTGGTTCCCAAATGTTTTTTTTACCCATGGACTCCTTTTCATAGTCAAAACTTGCCCATGGACCCCCAAGTGAAAAAATCTACATAAATGCATAGTACAAAAGTTAAAAATCCAAGAGAAGCAAAATTTTGATGAAGAAGTATGTAAGGAAATTAAAACTTTTGTTAAAAAATATAATTTAAACAATTAATGACTTGGATGAACGTGATTAGATTTTATGAGTGTATTTATGTCCGACTCAATGTTTGTGAGTATTAACCGCAAATCCCCACGAGCACTCATTTCTATCAGTTTCTCCCTGTGTGTGTGTGTGTGTGTGTGTGATGAGGTTCATAACAGCACTGAATCCTTGATCTACCAAATAGGAAGACGGGAAAGCAGTCAACAACTTCTGTACAATAACCCATCATGTAGGCTATAAATTAGGGATCTATTTTTATAACTAGAATTTGTGGTATCCTAGTTCAAACATTGTTTAAAGTTGCTTATTTTTGGATATTTAAATAAGCTGCTCATATATTAGTATCGATTCACCTGTGTTTGGAATCTAAGTTTTTCCACGTGCAAAAGGGTGCAAATTATAATTTAGAAATACTACACAAAGATAAGTTAATACAACCCTCAGATAGACATAAGGATAAAAACACCTTTCCTATTCCGTATGCAAGAACAAACACATAAAAATGTTCGTTCTTCCCGTCCGGAATTCGGGCGTGGAATGGGTTTCCTGAAGAAACCAGGAAAACCAACACTTTATGAACATTTAAATCTCTAATGAAAATGCAGGACTAATCACAAACCATAGATAAGCGTAGGACGCAATAATCTTCTGTATAGAAGGAGCGTCTGTAACAGATAAGATAAGATAAATGCCAGTCGGGAATATCCAAGTAAAGAATGTATTCCAATCTTTGGTTCAGACTGCATGAAGAGCCGTTAAATGTGGACAGTAAGCAATCTTTATATCTTTTGCAATTTCGAAAGATTTGGAATCTGAGAACATTCTCCTATTCCCAAGTTTTGTCTGCACATACCATTTTTTTGTAACAAACTCAGAAATTACGCTTTTTAGTTTTGATTAAATTTAATTGGTCACCTTGTAGTTTCAAATTAGATTCGTTAAATTTGGCAAATAAATCATTCATAAAGTATATGTTATTTTTTTGAAGGAATTGTGTCTCAAATCATTGTCTTTGCTTTTCAGGAATTACAACGCTGAATCAAAAAAAGCATAAAGCTGATTTAAATTTACACATTTAGATTACCAACGTACTTCTGTGAAGCAGCAAACTATTATAGTCCTCTTTATTTTCTAAACAATTTTGAGCAAATAAATGATGTCGATGTTCGACACAATTTACTGAAAATACCTTTGGTACAGGTTGTTTTAAGTATGCCAGAAAGTCAAGGGTATAGCTTTAACTTCAGAAAATCTTTTAATTCAGTAAAAGAAAAAGGTCACTTTTCGTATCTGGTTTTAAATATTAGCCTTATTAAAAATATTCAACAACATTGTATTGTCCGTATTTTTTCTTCGGCTTACCCATTCTCCTGTGTTGTAACAAGCCACTGTTAATAATCATTAACTTTTTCCAATGGAATGTTGCAGTGGAGCCATTTTGAAAACAAATATTTGATGATAGGATACAGTTTAGATAAATATAACTTCCGACTACATTGAAAATTACCCAATCTTTCAACACTCATTCATTCCGTTAAAAATTGTATTTTTCTGACCTACTTGTAGTGATTCCACATTTCTTCTATATCAAACTTGACCTTTCAAAAAAATAAATATTTTGATTTGTTATAGCTGTAGAAATTACCGTAGTTCCACTTTCTTTTCTAGGTAAAACAACATTTTGTTCCACCTAAGATGGTATTTAATTAGTAGAAAAAGCATTCAGATACTATTTTATTTATTGTTATTTATTTTAATTTCCATATTAATAATAATGGATACTAATTGTATTATTTTATAGTTAATCTTGCGCGGACCCCCTGACGTTCAGGGATCCCCAAATCAATGTTAGTTTTCCACGGTTTCCCTGAATGGTTATAAGGACCCCTGGGGGTCCCTAGGGACCGATTTGGGAACCGCTGATCTAGTTCATTAACGTTCAAGTACATCTGAGATAGGAAATATATCCATGAACATAAAAGTCTACTTGAACTTGAACTAACCTTAACCCGTCGTTGGGGCACCATTGTGAACTGTATACTATCTCACGCCATTTGTCCCGGTCCTGTGCTGCCTTTTGAGAGTCGCTGAATGGCAGTCCGGTCCTCTCCTTGATATTGTCTTCCCATCTCTTCCTTTGTCTGCCTCTTTTTCCTTCCTCCCACGGAGGAAGGAATAAAGTCTACACCATACATTAAACCTAAAACCTGTCCAACTGCATTCGTGTCACGAAATAAAGTCTGCCCCGGAGAGTTTATTTTAAATTAAACTCTCCGGGTTAAAATAAAACCACCTCTTAATTTTATGAAATTATAAATGAGTGTTTTATTAACGTTTATGACTCATAAAATATTTCCTATTTGCGCTACATGCATTTGTGTATGATTTTTCGAAATTCAACAATCACAAGCTTAGTCAGGGGCGTAACAAGTTGAGGTCCAAGGGGATGCATGCACCAAGAGACACTGTTGTTTGTTTTTTTTTGGGGGGGGGGCTAATTGCCCAGAGTTATTTTAAAAAAAACAACAACAATCAAATCAACAGGAAAAAAATATGACCAAATAATACGAGAACGTAACACAGATGACTTGGAACATGTAATTCACTCTTTACGTGTGTGAGTAGCTCTTGTGGTAAGGATTTATACGAAATTTGAGATTTCTATGTGTGCGTATAATAATTTAAAAATATTATTGCCGTGTTTTATCGGTAGTGTTTACAAAATTTACAGAAGAAAATTTAACAAAACAAAGAAAACAAGGTTTGCAAAATTATTTTTAAAAAAATTATGTTGACTTTTAAAATATAGTAAAAGTATCGACAGAAAAGAGCTTGGATTATTTTTTAGTATAGCCGTCACATAACACACAACACAGGCAGAAACTTAGACTAAAAAAATCACACGTTTAAACAATCAGTGGTGTCTCTAGGGTTTGTGTCATTCGATACGTTAAATTCACGGGACAGCGCCACGCCCCAATGTCCAAGTTTCACTCCGGATTTCTGCTGAAAATAAAATGAGATTGCGTGGCTTCCCCTTAACTAAGAATAGCACCAACAACTATCAGCCTTTCCACAAAAATCATATATCTTTATATATCATACAAGGGCGTTTGAACACAAGTGATTAGTAGAAAGACAACACAAGGATGCACTTAAATTTTGGGTGAACACACTGTGAAATATTAAAGCAAAATCAAGTAAAAATGCAGTTTAAAAAAAAACACGACATTTTTTTAAAAGGTGTAGTCCTCAACCTCCTCATATCTCTCTAGTTACACAACTACCATAAAAAGCATTAAGGTCAACAAGCTTGACTATTACCATTCTTGTGTTTTTTTAGTGATCATTTCGTTTTGTATTGAAACTGTGATGGGGAATCATTTATTTAGGGGGAGACATTATTGTACAGGGTAGGGAAGAATTTATTTTAAACTGGAGGAAAATATTTTCTTTCCTGGAGGATTCATTTTAAAATAAATACGACGGGAGAAACTCTGTATGGAAGGGGGGGGGGCAGGATTTATTTTGCAACACTGGCCCTAAACTCAGCACCCGCATGCGCGTACACACAGACAAAATAATCACAGCTTTATAAAGCTGACTTAAATTTCTCTTTATACTAATATAAAAGTTAGAAACATTGATATAACAATCAGCAAGCGAATTATGTAATTGTAAAGCTCTAGAAATGATTCTAAACTTTTTCTTTAAAATAATTATGGCTATTTTCAACCATTATTATTAATATTTATAAAATAATGTTTTTTAACAGAGCAAGTCAGATGTATTGGAAAATTTAATTTACATTTAACATTTTGTCTTTCATAGTTGGCCAAATGCCAAACCATCACTTTTCTTCCGAGAAAATGAACTAGACGCTAGTTGCATTATTATTATTATTTAATTCTATTTTCTAAAATTACGTTTGTAAATAAATTCACAAGAAGCTAGAGAATTCTTATGATATTTACAATTGTATGTACTAAATTCACCTTGTCCATCATAAAGTTCTATATTTATACAATGTCATCACATGGAGCAAATGTCCATTCATATTTAGGTTAATTTACTTTAGTTTAAATAAACGTAGACTAGTGTCTCAAAAAGTAAAAGATAACTGTGCAAGTAAAAAAAGATAATGAAGAGTGCTCATCAATCAATTGTTTTCCCTTGTTAACCGGGAGAGTTAGAGAGTGCTTGCTTTTGGGATTGTGTACAATATACGTATAATTAGATGTTATGTCAATATATTTTTCACCAAGTACGGACAATGATGGGATCCCAAGAACTTCACAGTCAGACGTTTACAGGAGTTCGTTGCTTAAAGGATTGCCCTTTGCAGATCAATGCGTCAGAGAATGATCGGCTAGGGAATTAATTTGTTGACATCAAACTTACAGTTCAAGACTACCACCACCAACATACCACTTCCCCCACCCATAATTACGCCCCCACCCATCTTAGCTTCTAATTGTCATCCGGGTCTTGTAAAAAATGTAGATGCATAACTCTCTCAAAGACCGAGTCCAAACAATGTCAGATGTTAAAAACTAATCATTAAAAATACTATCAGAAAAATTAAGATGAGCTATTTACAATTATCCCGCAATTAATTAGGCTACGACTAAATCAGAGTTTAATGATGTAGTCATCAAATATTTGCAGTCACTTGGAAGGTGAAACCGGGTGTTTCTTTTTCCAGAATTGAACACTTCCAAAATGTTAAAAAAATATATTTTGTATGATACCGATACATCAAGGAGGACTATAAATAAGACACTATAAACTATAAGTACAATAACATTACGGGACGAAATGCATTCTGGGTTCAGTGACAGGGGAAAAATATCTCATTTATAGGAAAACATTTTTCCAAAGTCTTATAGAAATTAAAATAAAAAACAATAAATAAAATGAATATTTTTTCTAATAAATAAATACCATCTGAGTTGCTATCAGTCGTGGAGTACAATGTTGTGTTTCCGTGAAAAGGAATTGGAGCTACGGTAATTTTAACAGCGATAACCAATCAAAATAAATTTGCTTGGTTTATTGAAAGGTCACGCATGATGGGTAAGAAATGCAGAATTCCAGCCAGAAGGTCAGAAAAATACAAGTTTTTATTAACGTAAATCAACGAGGGTTTCAAGGTTGGGTAAATTTCGATGTGTTGGGAAGTTATATTTATCTAAATTGTATCATGTATCTTATCATTACATTTTTTTTTCAAAATAGAGCTACTGCAGCATTCCATTGAAAAATTTTATAATTATGAACAGTGGTTTGTCACAACAGATAAGAAAATGAGTGACACGGAAAAAAATGTAGACAAGACAGTGTTGTTGTAAATGTTAAAAAATGGTTAAATGTTTGGAAACATATACGAAAAGTGAAACGAAACTTACTGAATTCAACATATTTTTTAAAGGTTAAAGCTATATCCTTGACTTTCTGGCACACCTAAAATAAGCTGTACCAAATTATGTATTCTCATTACATTGTGTCATTCATTGACATCACGTATTTTCAGAAAATCTTAGTGAACGTTTGCAGGGATCACTCGAATATGTCCTTAGAGCAGTTTATAAAATCAAAGAGAATGCCTTCAATGAGAGATTATTTGCTTTACATTGTTACATGACAAAGACTATAATCGTTTACTTATTCACACTGAAGTACGTTGGTTATAAAATAGTGCATGTTTAAATAGATTTGATGCTCTCTTCAATTCAGTGTTGGAATCCCTGGAGGGCAAAGACAATGATTTGTGACACAATTAACCTTAAATAATGATTATGACAGATTTATATGCCAAATTTATGGAAACTAATTTGAAACAACAAGGTAACCAATTCAATTTAATCAAAACTAAAAGTGGCATATCTACATTTGTCGCATAACATTTTCTGTACACAGAAAAAGCTTGGGAAGAGGAGAATAATGTCAGTTTCCAAATCTTTGGAAATTGCAAAATAGGAGATAAAGATTTGTTGGCTGACCGTCAACACTTAGGAACTATTCATGAAGACCTTAACAAAAAAAATGAGGATATTTTCCGCTTGGATATACCCGACTGGCAGTTGAATCGTTGTGCGGGTGGACAAATACATATGAATCCATACTAACACAAGCAGCTTATAGAAATATCCCAAAATTAGGAACTTAAACCAATGTTTGAACAAGGATACCACAAACTCTGGTTACAAAAACAGATCCCAATTTTTAATTCCCGCATTATGGGTTAGTGTACAGAAATTGTTGACTGCTTTCCCGTCAAAAAAACCAACAAAAAAAAACCAACAAAAAACAACCAAACCGGCTAGAAATTAGTGCTGAATTTGTGGGTGCTACTCACAAACATTGATTCAGACATAAATACACGCATAAAATCTAATCACGTTTATCCAAGTCATTGTTTAAATTTTATTTTAAACAAAAGTTATAATTTCAATAAATACTTCATCAAAATGTCGCTTTCTTTTCTTTTTTTAAATATACATTTATGTGTTTTTTTCACTTGGGGGTCCGTGGACAAGTTTTGACAAAAAAGGGGTCCACGGATAAAAAAAGTTTGGGAACCACTGTTCTAATTTAATCTTTAATACATGTAAAAAGTGGACCTCACATTTCTTCTCTGTGTGTTTGACCTTGAAAATTAGGATTGTTTAGTTGGAGGATTACTCATTCAATTCAATACGCTGTGTTTTTTTCAGTAGGTAAGGTTTACACGAGCCAAATGCGGTTCTCCAGAGGGCAATCTCATTCAAAAGTCTTGACAGCAGAACCTCATGGTCAATCACACGAGCAGCAGCAGCAAGATCCTATAGGACACAGATAGTCAGACGATCGGAGCACATTTTAAAAGTTATTTTGCTATTCGTTTTGTATTCAGGAAAAGAGCCATGCTCAAAAGTAAAAATAGCTATAGATTAGTCAATCTTAGCGTATTCATTGTTGAGGGTAATTAACTTGTCTGTAACTTAATTTTAGGGAAGCTGCTCTCGCTGCTGGCATTACTTATTGCAGTTGTGAGAAATATTAAACATACTATTATTATATTAGAAAGGGTAACTTCGAGCCTAAATGTCTTTATAAACTTGAATAAATCAATAATAAATAATTCATTTTTTAAAACCATGATGTAAAATGGTCTTTGCCTTACAATGTCATATGAGATTCTTGCTCTAATTTGAAGGCAATATCCTCAAATTTCAGTAGAGTAGCCCCAAACAAAGTGCCGCCCAGGACATTCGGTTGGCTCTTGTTTGTAATGGATGGATACAGTCATTTTCCCTCCTTCAACAGGAGCGTCTGTCCAATTTGAGGAATCAATTAAGTTACCAACAGATAAGTTTATGCATTTTAATATAATGCTATCTTGGCTTTTTATTTCCAATAGCTATAATTTGGCTTTTTATTTCAATAGCATAAGTATTCAAAGAATTTATATCCAATATGGAGTTTGAGCTTTTGGCAGTGGAAACGTTCCCCTTATTTAAAATAGTTCCTTATTATTTTTAAAAAAAGTTATTTCTTATTTGGTTTTTATTTTATTTTGATGATTAGTTCCACTTTCTTAAAAAAATTTCATTCTTACAAGCCAATTAACGACAAGGAATTTGCCGCCCCTAAAAAAGTGCTGCATGGGGCATTTGCCCCCTTGCCCCCCCCCCGTCTCGCTATGCCACTGGATGAATTTCTAGCAAATTTAAAATTGATGAAACAACATTTCTTGTAAATGATTAACGTAGCTTATGTATAATGTATTGTAATTTTTTGTGTTTGTTGTGATATGAAAGTTAATTTAATACTTATAAGTATGTTATTTCTTTCATGTAAAGCGCTGTGAGCCCAGTTCCTTACTGGGATACAGCGCTATATAAATAATAAATTTATTATTATTATTATTAAATATTTACATTACTCAGTCTAATTTCTCTCATCGATCTCTGCTTCTGTTCCCTTGTTACGGACGTAGCATTAATTAACAAATAATAAGAAAAACCCGTAAAAAACCAAGTTTTTGACTATAAATCCTTTATGTACGAGAAGTAATTAAAAGAATGTTCATTATAATACGCAGCGCCAGACCATCCGGAAATACAAAATTGCAGTTGTGTCGTAAAACATGTTTAATATAATGCGCACCGATCAGGAATATGTTTATAAAAAGAGCTGTCAATAAAATACGCACCTTATTGCGCGACAGAAAGGTTGTTCAATATAATACGCACCGCGACGCTCTATCTCAAAAAATAGCATGATACATAGGAATAAATAAAATAATCTAAAAAATCAATAATTTAATTACGGTCCATGCGATCGATCTGAAATTTTGATACATTGTTTTTATCATCGGTACGAAACTGCCTGCAAAATTTCAGCTCGCTATCTTGCGAGCAAGTGGGTAAAAAATCGATCAAAAGTTTTGGCGACAAGCAAGCAAGCAAGGGCGGTCGGTCGGTCGGCCGCAGACACCACGAGTTAATATAAAGGATTTAAAAAAATTATTTAAACTTTCAAATTTTTGACAAAATGTCTTACATTTCAAATTATTTTCCCATTAGGAATTTTTTTTTCTGTCCCCTTTCGTTATTTGCTTTGTTTGCTTTCTGCAATTTTGTGATGATACACTAAACAATTTTAGAAGCAAGTTAATAAGTTGACATGCATTTTTAAGCGGGTTATGCCCCCTCCAAGGAAAATAAGGAAATACATGTGATGATGAGTGGCATTGGGTGAACAAATAAACGTGGATGATAGCGGTTCCTCCCAGAGGCGTAACTAGGTTTTTGGCGCCTTTGGCCAGGGGCGGATTATGACTGCACGGGGCCCCTGGCTGCAATTCAAACTGGGGCCCTATCAAGCCAGTGTACCTTTAGATAAAATGATTGCTAGCAGCTAATATAAGACTGTAACTTGTAAATATTTATCCAAAATGATTATTCATGAAAAAAACCGAATTCGAAGAAATAACTTTTTGCCGGTATCCTAAAATTGAGTGTAAAAGACAATTTATAAAATTAAAAAACACATGAAAAATAAAATTCACACCACACCCGGTGATCGAACCCGCCACCGCTTACACCTCAAGCCTCAGTACTTCACATTCGGCCACGAGAGCTCATTTAGGGTTGTCAATTTAAAATATATATATAATATTCTTTAATTATTTCTGTTATTGAGCCTATCAAATCAGGTTTTTTGACTGCTAAGACTATCGTGTGGGAAAAGAGATCATTTTAATAGATGAGATTTTATTAATTTATAATATTTTCAGCAATTCATGTATACATTTGTCCACATTTATTATAAAATATGCTAAGTTTGGGGGCCCCAAATCATCGGGGGCCCCTGGCTTTAGCCCGTTCAGCCCCCCCCCCTTAATCCGCCATAGTCTTTGGCTAATTTATTTTTGGTGCCCTTGATGAATTGACAAGTTTCAGCTTTGCGATTTTTCATTTGTTAGAAAAAATAATTGAATTTCTCTTATTTTATTTATGACAATAATTACGTAGTCTGACAGTGACAGTCATACAACGTGAATATAAAAATGCAAAAGACAGGAACAATACTAATTTGCAGTTTATTTTATTTACTAAATAATACCAAATAAATTGGTGGATAAAACACGATATTGTTGCGTTAATGAAGAATACAGCAAAACTTGAAGTAACGTGTATATAAATAAAACAATAGTGCCAATGTGTCATTACTGTCATACTCATTATTATCTCAGACATAACGATAGAAACACACAATTGAAAGTAAATTTTATTAATACTCCAACGACTACAGCTCAGCACTTCCCTTACCTGGCGTATTGGCGTGTTGCTAATATAGTCGGACCTTTCTAAGTCGAACTAAAAAAAAAGGGGGGGGGGAGTTACGGAGTTTTCGAGATAGGAAAACTGGCGTAATAAGCGCAGATTAATCAAGGACAATGTTGATATTGAGAGGGGGGGGGGACAACCATAGCGGCTAGAAGGCTTGACAGGAAAGAGGGGCGGTGATGTTTCATATGTAATGAGCCAACTTGCTTTGACATACCGACACAAGCCCGTGAGAGGCGACACCTTCCCTCCCCTCCCCCACTTTACTCCATCGACAGTGGGATGGGTATAGTAAGATTTTTCGTTTTAAAAAATCAATGTTGTTATATTTATATAAATAAACCACGATAACAATTTATCCTGAGAAGTCCCTCCCACCCTACCTATTGCTGGGTCCACCTCTGTTGATACCATGGGTCCACCTCTGTTGATACCATGGGTCCTAGTGATATCATTTAATCATTTTTGTAAGCTTTTCTGTATATATGTGTAAGTACATATGGGTGTTATTGATGACAAGGCAAAGAAGTACCCTGAAAGTTTCAGGAAACAAAAATATTGTTTACTATAGAATCTACGTAATCGTCACATAAACATCGAGTTACTGGACTTTGAAAACGAATACGTTATTGTATTATTCTAAATTTAAAATTTTACCGATGCCCAACGGAAACTTGCAAAACAATTTTAAAACATGAACGTTCATCCAGAGAACAGATCTTCAAAAATACAATAATGACGATACGATCAAAGTAGATGCCCATCTGGAAATATACACATACAGCCGACAGTATAAGGAGTCGCTGGCAAAATCAAATTTAAGCGCGGACCGAATATGGCACACGTTAAAATTTTAACTGGCCCGCGGCGTCATCATCATCATCATCGCCCTTCGTCCCATCTGGGGCATAGGCCATGAACAAAGGTTCTCCAGGCATCCCGGTCCTGCGCCAATCTTTCTATCTGCCCCCAGCTGTGCCCGCTCATTTTGGTGTCTGCATCCAGTTCCCTTCTCCAGGTCATTGTGGGACAACCTCTTTTTCTCTTGCCTTGGGGGTTCCATGTGAGGGCTTGTCTCACAATGTTGGATGTAGGTTTTCTGAGAGTGTGGCCAATCCATCTCCATCTGCTCTGGCGTATTAGCTCATCAACTGGCTCTTGTTGTGTGCGTTGCCAGAGGTCTTCGTTGGTGATGACATTGGGCCAGCGGATTCGGATAATTGTTCGGAGACATGTGTTTATAAAAGCTTGAAGCTTTTTTGAAATGGCTGCTGTTATTCGCCATGTTTCTGCTCCATACAACAAGACAGGCTGTATTGTGGTGTTAAATATATCTTGACCTTGGTATGGAGAGTCAAGTTGTTACAGTTCCAAACTTTTTTTAGCTATTTAAATGCTGTTCTTGCTTTGCCAATTCTCATTCTTACATCGGCTTCTGTCCCTCCTTGTGTGTCAATGATGCTTCCAATGTATGTGCAACTATCCACCTCCTCGAGATTTTTTCCTTCCAGTGTTATTGGAGTGTTGCTTGCTGTATTTATTTTAAGGACTTTGCCTTTTCCTTTATGGATGTTCAGGCCAAGGCAAGCAGAGAATTGTGCTACGTAGTTGGTTTTCTCCTGCATCTGTTGCTGAGAGTGCGATATTAATGCCAGATCATCCGCAAAGTCCAGGTCATCAAGTTGTTTACATAGTGGCCTAATCTGTACTAATGAATGGCTCAACAACTTCCCAAAGTTTCATGCTTCTAACTACACGGGAAGTTGGAGAGTTAGTGATGAGTCAATCGGTCAGTCAGCCACTAATCAGTAATTCTCCAAATTCCCGTGTAGGTAGAAGCATGAAACTTGGGGAAGTTGTTGCAGTGGCGTAGCGTAGGTATGTGCCGCCCGGGGCAGAACCCAAATTCGCCGCTCCCATCCCCCAAAAAATATTTTTTTAAATAAAATAAAATAAAATAATAATATTTAAAAAATCATGTTATGAAAAAAAGGATAGTTTTTATTAAAAAGTAATGATAAACACACCATATATTTTTATGTTAGAAATAAAAAGAATAAAATTGAAATTGTCTTCTTTTACTCATTGCACAAACTTTCATGTTGTCCATGCCATGCTCAATACTCAATAGATGTCGTCCATGCCATGCTCAATACTCAATAGCCAAAAAAAGCTGTGCACTAGTCAATCATGGTGTACTCAACATTGATCGTATTTAATTTTATAGAAGCTGCTGTAACAACTTGCATTATTTAAGACAGCTGTAAGCAATGTTCGAACTACTGATATTATTTTAGGCAGAGTAACTTCTAGCCTAAATATCTTAATAAATTTGAATAGATCAACTGGTCTTGAATTTATTAATTCTTTTTCTTTTTAAAGCCCGTGAGGTAAAATATTCCTTGGTTGGGGATATCATGTGAGATATTTTGAATAATGTAATTTGAATGCAAAATTTCAAAGTCCAGTAGATTAGCTAGTGAAGAAAAATCATACCTGTTTTCCAAATTAAATATAACAGCCAAAACCTCACATGCATTTCTACAGTAATCATCTTATAAGAATATAATTTTTTATCAACTGTTTTTCTACATAACATGGATACTTATTCGCTTCAATCACGAAAAATTTGCCATCTCTTTCTTTGATTGGAAGGTTCGATTAAAGTTAAAAGGATGAGGTCTCCACATAAATTTTTTAGCAAATGTCAAATCAACCTTTAAGTATTCTATTATATTCTATTATATTCTATTATATTCTATTACATTCTATTAGTTTCTTTGTGAGTAGCCTCTAGAAATCATTTTGTTAGCTTTATATGTTTGTAACTATTGTCATGCATCACTGAATTCATAAAGTACATGTTTCAAAATTCCAAACATAAATAAAAAAAAAGATTTAATTGTGACTAACAAAGTCACTGCGTCTGTTCATGTGTTGAGCTTTTCGTCTGCCTCTGTCAGTTTTTCAAAAGATTTCAAGGTAATCTCAAAATGGCTCCATGGCATATTCACCATTTTGTATCCTGAAGTCTGTTTAATGCCTTGCTTGTAGAAGCAATTACATATTCCCAAAATGTATGGACATGGAAAAGAATGCGTAACAACGTCCCATTGTAATAAAATAGTTAGAGATTTTGTTTCAGTTAGAGTACCATCTTAAATCTAAATACTTTGGTTTTATGAACTGTTTGAGCGAAGTACTAATTTAACATTGATATTTTATGTTTTTGCCTCTTCTTTTAATTCTTGTATACTTTCCAGCTATAAAGATGTATTTACAAACGTAGGGCTTCTGAAGTCCATGATTTTAAGATCACCATTTATTTAAAAACATTTCAGATATGCTGTATGCAGATTCACTTTTGATTCATTGAAATCTTTGAAATATTCTACAACGTCTACTCGTTTATTTTAAACTAGAAAAATACCCGCGTTTTGAAGCGGAAAATTAGGATTTTAGTTCACGCTGAGAACCCGCGTAACACCAATTCAAAACACCAATTGATTTCAATCTGGTTCATGATGGATATACTTGTTTGTCAATATTTGTCAAGGTCGTGTAAAATCAAATGGGGAATAAAATGACATTAAGGGCCCCTGTGCAAAATGGGTGCAGGGTGTACTTATCTCTTAAGGGCTGAAGATTTCAATCTAGGTCGTTATGGAGTTACGTGTCTATATTTATTTAAATTGTTTATAATCTTAAGGAAAATAAACCTTTAAAGGTTTACGAAAAAATTATTTTGGGCCCCAGCCTTAAAGGAAAAGACGTTAGGAGTTCATTACCCATAGAATTTGGTAAATAATTCATCAATATACACAGTAGGCAATATTTAAAATACCTTTTATATAACTCATGTTTTAAAACGGCATTTACTGCCCCGGCCCCTAAAAAAATGGTGTTTTAAAAACTTTTAATTTCATGAAACTTTGCGGAAGTGTACACATGAATTTCCCAAAGTTAATGACCATGGGACGAATAAAATACTATTTATACGGCTTAAAAAAACTAAAATAAGGGCTCGGGGGCCCTTTCGCTGTAAGATGTAAATTTCAAAACAACAGTTTATCCTTTCAATCTGGATCATGATGGATATATTTGTTCGTCAATATGTGTATAAAAATTGTGTGAAATTGAATGGTTAAAAATTCTTAAACGTTTACGAAAAAGAGATTAAAAAGTCGGCATAAAATATTTTTTTTCTTATATAAGCTCTGTAAATATTATTTTATTCATGCAATCACTTAGAAATTTTAGAAAGTTGTTGAGTACGTTACCAAAAGAGTTTCTGACATAAAATTTAATATACAATAAATTTAAAATTTTAACATGAGTTATATTAAATGTATTTTAAGCAGCGCTTACGGCGTAAATGGATGGATCTTGACCAAGCTTGGTACATAAGAGTTTGAGTTTGATGGCCCGTTTTAACATTCTATACGGTATTAAATTACTATTTCTGTCCATTCCTTCAGGGACGGGGGCGACAAATATTTTTTCGTTAATTTTAAAAACTTTATTCCTCATTTGACTCTAAAAAAATCTTGACAAATTTCAACACATATCTCCATCATGATCCAGATTGAAATTTTCAGCCTATGAACTTTACATCTTGCACCATTTTGGCCCTGGGCCTTTAATGTCATTTCATTCCAAATTTGATTTTACACAACTTTGACAAATATTAACAAACAAGGATATCCATCATAATCCAGATTTTAATCAACTGGTCTTTTAAAATTTACGTGTTGCATCTATTGGGCCCGGGGACCCTTAAAGTCGTTAAAAAAAATATAAACTGTATAAATATTATTTCACTCAATTGATCGCCAAGAAGCATTAGAAAGTGTTTGAATACACTCCCGCGAAGTGTTCTGGCTACAATGTATGATTCTCGATCAAACTAGGTAGATAAGCTTTTTTGTATCACATATTCAGAAAATATAGGGCAAAGCTTTCCAAAAGTTCAGCAGGTTTCATTCAATTTTACGCGTAAAGAATTTAATTTCGTTGGAATGACGCCAATGACAGTCGCCATATTGAACCTTTTCAACGGTCTTTGTTCTTAATGTCCCATCTCAACGCTAACTGAAAGTAACTCCACAAATATAACACCACCATAAATACTAACTCCTTTATTTTCTTCAAAATGTTTATGACTTGACTTCTTCTTTCGCCTTTCTTTGTAGCATCAATATGCAGCTGATGCAATGCAGATATTATACCATCACAACAATCAGGTATTGCCCCTTTGGCCATTGAATTTGCCGGTAGTACCGGTTAACCTGTTGTCGTTAGACCAAACCTTAAACCCTACAACGATTTGTTCTTTGAAAAGACACGCTAAAAAATTGTGTGAAGGGTATTGGACGTCCTGGCCGTGCATCAGTGGGACTACTAATGCTGCAGTATATTTAAGTATATTTAAGTATACGGTATTTAATTTAACACTTGCTCACTCGAACATTTTTTTTTGGAGGCCCACAAGAAAGCGGCGGCCTTTATAGTTAGTACAGCTTATTCCTAGACCATGCACTGAGTTCCATTATTCAAAACGCAATTTAATAACAGATAAAAATATTCTACATGTTAGGACTAAAATTACAACATGAACTGAAATGAAATGTTTCAAAATGAGTGGCAGTTCAGTAGATAAACGTTTTCTTTATAGTTAAATATATATTTTTAAGTCTGCGATCTTATGCCGGGTAATCCACTTGAAGATTCTTAAATGTGAAATGGGCAGGATTGCTTTCATATTTAGGGCTGTCAATACTGTTGAAAAAAGCAGCCCGCGGACCCGCCCAATTTTGATAGTTTACGTTATACATCTATCTATGCAATAGATGTTATGTCAATATTTTCCGTCAAGTGCGGACAATGATGGGATCTCAAGTACTTCACTGTCAGACGTTAAGAAAGCGGTCGTTGCTTAAAGAATTGCCCTTTGCAGAACAATGCGTCAGAGAATGATCGACAAGGGAATTAATTTGTTGACATCAAACTTACAGTTCAAGACTTCCCCCACCACTATGATATTCCCCCATCCATAATCCAAAAACATAATTACACCCCTCTCATCTCAGCTTCTAATCGTCATCCGCCTCTTGTGAAAAAAAGTAGATGAATAACTCTCTAAAAGACAGAGTCCAAACAAATTCAGTTGTTAAAAAATAATCATTAAAATACTATCAGAAAAATGAAGATGAGTTGGGTACAATTATCGTTCAGCTAATTAGAATACGACTAAAACACAGTTTAATGATATTGTTATCAAATATTTGCCCCAGGTAACATTGCGTCAAGTGACATCAGGGAGCCAGTAAGTGACATCAGGGAGCCAGTAAGTGACATCAGGGAGCCACTTGGAGTGATGAAATGGGAGGTTTCTTTTTCCCGAAATAATTACTTCCAATAAGTTAACAAAAAATAGTTTGTGCTATACCGATACATCAAGAAAGACAATAAATAAGACGCTATGCGTACAATAACATTACTGGACGCAATGCATTCTGGGTTCAGTGACAGGGTCAAAATATCTCATTTATAGGAAAACATTTTGTCCACAGTCTTGAAATAAGCCCACAGCTATACACATATTTGTGGGATTTGATGAATTCTATACAAAATTTTAAAATTAAAACCACACCCTTCTGACAAGAAACAAACAATACTTTTTAAAAAAACAACAAATATAAATAGATCAAAATAAACAATATAGTGACAAAATAGTTTTGACCAAAACATCGTCACTTTTCAGAAGTGTGACTTTAAGCAATACTTTAAAAAAAGAAAGAAGTCTACCACAATAACTAAACTGTTGGCGATTCAAAAAAAGTGGATTCTTTGATAACCCTGGAAGTCCTTCTAATTTCATTTAATCCTTACTCTAATAACTCTTTGTTCCTTGTGCATCTCAACAGTAAAAAAAAATAATCTATTCCCTTACTTGCACCATAAACTCGGGTGATATTCAAGCGATTTCCATTAACAACAAGAAAATGGCTTTACTTCAGACAACGGACATCGTCATCAGACCAATCGTCGTTGTTCCGTACAGAGACAAAATTATCGAAGATGATTTTGCAGAAATCTTCATCACCATCAACCTCGGGGTGACCAGTGGCGTCATCTCTGTCCTGGGCATCGTCGGCAACATTATCAACATCATCATCTTCATCAAGCAAGGCTTCAAGGACACTGTCAACATCAGTTTCTTCGTTTTGGCCGTCACCGACTTCTTGACTCTGCTGACATTGCTGTGGGTGTCAATCTGTTTCTTTCCTCCCTTCCGGTACTCCGACCTTCCTTTCTCGTCGACCGACATCCAGTATCTGACCGGAGGGTGGCCCCATATCACATGCTCGAGAACCACTGGCTGGATCACTGCATTCGTGACCATCGAGCGCTGCCTGTGCATTGCACTGCCCCTCAAGGTGAAGACCATCATCACAGGCAGACGTGTCGTTATCTGTATCACCGTCATCGTTCTGTTTGTCATCGCCAGCGTAGCCCCGACCTACTACACCAGCCGTCTGGCCTGGGTGCACAACCCGCTGCTGAACAGGACCATGCTGGGTCTGGTGTACACGCCGGACAGAAGCAAGGTCGAGGAAGTCTCCTTCTTCATCAACAGCGTGTTCTCTCCCCTTGGCTCGTTCGGCGCTGTCGTCATCAGCACGATCATCTTAGTCGTCAAGCTCAACGAAAAAACGAAATGGCGGCAAAAGTCCGTGGCGGATAAAGACAAAAACGCAAACATTTCAACAAAGGAACAAAAGGTCATCAAAATGGTGGTGGGAATATCCACGATATTCATCGTCAGCTACACCCCAGCAGCTATAATTTTCTCCGCAATGGCCGAAGAGCCAGAGTTCCGCCTGACCGGTTACTACTCCAACATCAACATCGTCGTTATAACGATATCCTTCATCATGGAAGCGATTAACGGCAGTGTCAATATTATTGTCTATTACAAGATGAGCACTCGCTTTAGGCTATGCTTTCTGGCTCTTTTCAACATAGAGCCTTCAGAAGCTACAGCTTCCGCTTAAGTTGATAAATGAATAGAGGACTTTGATGAAATCAAAATTACAACCACATTAATATTTAAAGTAAAAGATCCGTGGCGATATCAATCTGAATAGATCAATCGGTGATTCTAACAAGTTGTAAAGATATATTATATAATAAAATTACCTTAAAATATTCGTTTCTTATTGTTCTAATGTAATCTTTAATACATGTAAGAAGTCGACCTCCAATTTTTAAATCCTTTATATTAACTCGTGGCGTCTGCTTGATTGATGCCTTGATTGTTTGTTTGCCGAAAAAACTTTGGATTGATTTTTAACCCACTTTACCGCGTGCTAGCGTTGCTGAAATTTTGCAGGCAGACTCGTGCCGATGATAAAAATAATTTATAAAAAAATTCAGATCGATCGAATGTACTGAAATTAAATTAATGAATTTTTAGATTATCTCCATTCATCCTTATGTAGCATGTTATTTTTTGTGCTAGAGTGTCGCGGTGCGTTTTATATTGAACAACCTTTTTAATACTTCCTGTCGCGCGGTGCGGTGCGTATTATATTGACGATAATTAAAAAAAATATATCCCTGATCTGTAAATGTTTATGCATAGCAAACATTTTGGATGTTTGGATTGTCGTGCGATGCGTATTAAAATAAACATACTTTTAGTTTTGTCTCGGAAATAAATGATTTATAGTCAAACACTTTGTTTGTTACGTCTTTTTATATTTGTTATTTACTTTGTTCTTGATTATTGGAAGAAGAAAATACTTATTTTATCAATGCATGACACCAATTTCCGTTAAAAAAGCATAACTTGTTTTCATAACATATTTTAAACCAATACACAAGTACCAAACAAACCCCACTAATATAAGCGGACACGGGAAACTCTTCAATTCCACAGTGAGAACAGTTTAAATTACCCGGACAATCGCCGCACATAAGGAATGAAATGGCAGCTAAAAGAAAGTCAAAACAAAGTAAAAAAATATAAAAAACACTTTTAAAAAACTAGTCTTATATTAAAAATGCACTAAAAAGTAGAAAATAAAATTAAAATTTGAAATTTACAGTCAGAAGAGACCTTTAGTTCCAAATTTATGAAAATGTAAAAGTTTAAAATGAGACAGGAACGTTAAATCGTAGGTGAAATCAATTATCTCGTTGTTCACCATGACTATAATATAAGACTAGGGTGCTCAGGTGAATATATTTGCATAACTTAGTGTTGTTGGGGGGGGGGCCCAAAAATCAAAAGTGCCTAAGGGCCCTGGGTCTCTTAAGTCTGGGCCTGGTTCGGGGTAAATGATCTGGTCCATTTAAATGGAGTGCTCCAGCAAGAATATTTTATAAACTCATGTTGTAGACAGAATATATCAACTTGTAGGCCTCTTTATAATATGTAACAACTAACAACCAAAGCGAGAAATAGGATGCAGTTCAAACTTTTTGACTTAAGACTTTAGACGCTATTGTGACTGTAAGGGCTGATAAGTTACAAACAAAAAATGTTATAAGTACTTAATCGTGTCTCTAATTTTGTATCTTAATTCTTGCAACTTAATTTTTTAAACTAAATTTCGGCAAATGAAAATGACATTGTAAATTATTACCACATTTCTTTAAAAATTGACATTTTTCTTGTACTTTCATCTGGCATCACAAAGTGCTACTAAATTGACTGCTAGGACTGCTTATTAAAATCACTTGTTTACCCATCGATTGTAAATGTCCATCTATCGTCAATTGACTGAATTGAACTCAGTAAGTGAACCAGGAGACTGCTAATCAATAATAATAATACTCGTATTATAGAATCTTGTTTGTTCCGTTTTCATTTAATTGTTTTTGCTACAAATTGTGTTAAAATTAAAATAGAATTACATCAGATCTTACTTTTGTACAAATACATGTTGCATATGGTCACTGACACCACCGTACCGCCGGTACTAGACTAACACTATAGACTATAACTATAGTATAGACCAGTGGTTCCCAAAGTGGTCCCTACGGACCCCCAGGGGTCCCCGGAACCTTTCAGGGGGTCCGTGGAAAATTAAATTTGATTTGGGGGTCCCTGAACAACGTCAGGGGGTCCGCGGAAGGTTTAACAAAAATGATAAATTTGAGATCCATTTTTATTATTATAGAAATTAAAATAAAAAACAATAAATAAAATGAATTGGGTGAATCAGATTATACGTTCCCAAATGAGTTATATAGCAATTAATTCTGAGTTCTCTTCCTGTGTTATTTAGGTTTAGTTTTATAATTTTTATTTGTTAGTTTAGGTTTGGGGTTAGGTATAGATATAATTATGAATTTAGGGTTAAGGTTAGGTTTAGTTTTAGAAATTTAATAGTTGAATTTTCCAATTTTCGTGTCACGTTTGCATAGCAACAAAGATGGCGGCCATGAATGTGGGAACGTCAACTCCGAATTTACCAATGAATTTTTTTTTCCTACTAATTAAATACCATCTGAGTTTCTATCAGTACAATGTTGTGTTTCCTAGACTAGAAAAGGAATTGGAGCTACGGTAATTTTAACAGCTATAACCAATCAAAATACATGTACTTGGTTTATTGAAAGGTCACCCTTGATGCGTAAGAAATGTTGATTTCCTATCAGTAGGTCAAAAATATACAAGTTTTTATTAACGTGAATCAACGAGGATTTCAAGGTTGGGTAAATTTCGACGTGTCAGGAAGTTATACTTATCTAAATTGTATCATGTATCGTATCATCAAATATTTTTTTCAAAATGGAGCTACTGCAGCATTCCATTGAAAAATTTTATAATTATTAACAGGGGTTTGTTACAACAGATAAGAAAATGAGTGACCCGAAGAAAAAAATGCAGACAAGACAGTGTTGTTGAATATTTGAAAAAATGGTTAAATGTTTGGAAACAGATACGAAAGGTGAAACGTAATTTACTGAATTAACTTTTTTTTTAGGTTAAAGCTATACCCTTGACTTTCTGGCGCACCTAAAATAAGCTGTACCAAATGTATTCTCATTACATTGTGTCATTCAATGAAATCACTTATTTTCAGAATATCTTAGTGATTGTTTGCAGGGATCACTAGAATATGTCATTAGAGGAGTTTAAAAAAATCAAAAAGAATGCCTTCAATGAGAGATTATTTGCTTTACATTGTTTGTTACATGACAAAGACTATAATCGTTTACTTATTCACACTGAAATACGTTGGTTTAATAAAATCGTTCATGTTTAAATCGATTCGATGCTCTCTTTAATTCAGTGTTGGAATTCCTGGAGGGCAAAGACAATGATTTGCGACACAATTAACCTTAAATAATGATTATGAAAGATTTATTTGCAAAATTTATGGAAACTAATCTCAAACAACAAGGTAACCAATTCAATTTAACCAAAACTAAAAGTGTCATATCTGTGTTTGTTGCAAACCTTTTCTGTACAAAAAAGCTTGGGAAGAGGAGAGTGTTTTAAGTTTCCAAATCTTTGGAAATTGGAAAATAGGAGATAAAGATTTTTTGGCTCACCGCCAACACTTAACGACTATTCATGCAAACCTAAACCAAAATTTGAGGATATTTTTCGCTTGGATATTCCCGACTGGCAGTTGAATCGTTTTGCGCGTGCACAAATACATATGAATCCATACTAACACAAGCAGCTTATAGAAATATCCTCAAATTAGGAACTTAAACCAATGTTTGAACAAGGATACCACAAACTCTGGTTACAAAAACAGATCCCAATTTTTAATTCCTGCATTATCAGTTATTGTACAGAAATTGTTGACTGCTTTCCCGTCTTCACGTGAATGAACCTCATCACAAAAAAACAAATAATAAAAACAACCCCGTAAAAATAAAGTTTTTGAATATAAATCCCTTATATATGAGACATAACTAAAAGTATTGATTATGTTCAAAAGTGACAAACATTTACAGACTGAAACAGAATTATCTCACTTGGCTGACTTGGCTTTAAAACTAGGTAAAAACTCTAGCAGACGACGACTAAACATTCTAAATAGGGATTTATATAGATGAACTAAAAATGCATTAATTTAATTACCGTACGTTCGATCGATCTGAAATTTTGATACGATGCATTGTTAGGTGAGACGGGTCCGTGTGCCAAATTTCAGCTCGATGGCTTTACTGGAAGTGGGTCATTTTCGACTTTTGTTTTCCGCGAGGGACGAACGATGAATGAGACGGCGGTGAAGTTAATATAAGGGATTTCAAAAAAGATACCTGCTATAAATTAGAGCTGAATTTGTGGGTGCTACTCACAAACATTGATTCAGACATAAATAAACACATAAAATCTAATTACGTTTATCCAAGTCATTGTTTAAATTTTATTTTAAACAAAAGTTATAATTTCAATAAATACTTCATCAAAATGTCCCTTTTTTTTTACTATACATTTATGTAGTTTTTTCACTTGGGGGTCCGAGGACAAAATTTTGACTATAAAAGGGGTCCACGGATCAAAAAAGTTTGGGAACCACTGGTATAGACTATAGACTATAACTATACATTACTAGTTTGTGCTGCGGCGCCCCCCTTTTTCAAAAGCCCAAATAACTTGTCCTTGTATGATAAATACGTAATATTAAACTTTCTTAAATGTACACAAAGTATTTTATAATAATAATATGGCATGGCTAATATGGGTTGTTTTTTTTTGTCAAAAGCCCAAGTAACTTATCCTTGAATGATGAATACGAAATATTCCTGAAATGTACACTAAGTATGTATATAATATTTTTTGAAGTGTCTACGGACACCGCGGCGGTACACCCAGCTAAACCATCGTCCTTGGCCTGCCTACACTGCCGCGGTGTACCTAGCTAAACCATTGGCCATTGACTTTGGCCTAGGTACGTCACGGCTAAAAAATGATCCGATTTCACTATATTTAGGCTAAAAGTGTGTAATCCCTATGCTAACAGTAGACCTCAAATAATCTATGTATATATGCAATTTTAATGATTACTGAATGTTTAAGAAAACTATTTTGGTCCCCATTTTATGATAATTAGTTATAATTTTAAAAAACCAACATATTTCATGAGCGGTGCCGGGTTCGAATCTGGGTGATGGAATTTTTTTGGGGGGTTAAATTATTATTATTTTAAATTTAAAACCACAATGAGGGTGCTCACAAAAAGTGTTTTATACTACGTACGTGCAAATCCAAGTATCAATGAACCATTCCCCCCCTCCCCCCGCCTGTCTTATCTTTTGTGCTATTGACTCTCCTTCTATTTATACACAGTCTTACGCCTATGCATGCTTTAATATTTAATGGATTTTTAAAAAGTATTTAATTTTTTAGAGTTTTAAATTTAGAAAAATTGGTTGTATTTTGTAGATAGTTTAGGCGACCCATTGCATACCCAAATTCGAGACGGGAACGAGAATTGGTATGAGTTTGTTCTTGCATACGGAAAGGTGTTTCTATCATCATCCCTATGAGCATGTCCCTTATGTTTAACAAAAGGATTGTATTTTAACTTCAAAATGTATTTGTTAAAATGATACTTGTTGATAATTATGTCAATTCCCACAGCTCATACTTACAAAAGCCTGAAAGAGAAATAGTGGAGTTCCTCGTTGCCATTGAATGAAGAAAGATAGGGGGAGGGGGGATACGAAGAGTCGAAGATAGTAGAGTATCATTTTGTAGAACAATACATTTATTATTGAATGGAAATTTTATAATCCCTTTTTAAATCTAAATAGTTTTGAAATTTGAGTATTGCAAGCAGTGCCAGATGGGTGGCAGTGGTGAAAGCACTAAGGGGCTGTCCATTAATTATGTCAACAAATTTTTGGTGATTTTTACCTCCCCCTCCCCCTTGTCAAAAATTGTCAAACTTTCAGAGATCCCCCTATAAAATTACGTCAACATTTGATTACCCCTCCAAAAAAAATTAATAAAATACATAAAAATAAAATGTAACTAAAAAAGAAAATGAATATTTTAAATAGAATAGTTTACAATGAAAAAAAAAGTAGGAATATAGTTAGTTTAATTAAAATACTGAAGGTGGGGCGAGAGTGTAACACAGGACTACAAACCCTGCCTAATGTTCATTTGTTAAGTAATTAATCTCTATTAAGACTATCGGGTCCGAATAGCGATTTGATTAATAGATAAGATTTTAATAATTTATTTAATTTATGATATTTTCAGGAATTCGTGCAAACATTTTCCCACCTTTATTAAGCCTTCGTTATAAAATATACTAAATTTTGGGCCCCCTAAATCATCAAGGGCCCCTGGCTTTAGCCCATTCAGTCCCCCCCCCCTTAATCCGCCAGAGATTGTAGTCTTATCATTCAATAAAAACTGTCCTATCACTACAAAGGACCTAACAAACTATGAAATTATTACTGGTAAATGCTGATAGTCTGATAGTGATAGCATAGTCATAGCTTTTAGTTAGCCACTTAGCATACTTACAAATTTAAACCAGTAAATACAGAGATTCCAAAATAACTTATACTTTTTAGCTAATGCGTAATTTATTCACATCTATACTTAATAATGGGCAAGGTATCATTTTCTATCATCTTTTATATTTCTATTTTTAACCGCGGTGTACCTAGCCCTGACACAATGCTTTGGCTAGGTTCACCGCCACAGTGTTTCCAGTCCAAAGCTCGTATTTTGGCTAGGTATACCGCCTCAGTGTACGTAGTGTCGGCCAATATTTTTTTACAGTGCTAATCACCACATGATTTTTAAAGTAATTTTAGAAAGCAGCGCACCAAATTACTGCACCAAAAAATAACTCTTTGAGTCAGTCAGCACTGTTTACAACACAAATGCTGATGTCATAGGTTCGTGCGTTGTTTGGTTAATGTTAATCTGGAAACCAAAAGCATTATGATTTAGCGTTAGGCGTGAGGCAGTCAGCAATAATTGAGCGTAAATATATATATGATGATACTATAATTTATAGTGTAACAGTGCGGCACTGAGTGCCGCTAACAATGTTAACAGTCACATATCAGACAAAGTTAACATGACATTGTCGTTAGACTTAAGTTTAACAACATAGATGACAATGATAGTATTGATAGTCACACTGAGTGAGAGTGATAATTAGTTAATAGTGTTAGCCTATTAGGACCTAAGCCTAATCATAGCAGTGACAAAGTAGGATTACTAAGTAATTTACTGCTTGGTTTGTTGGTCCATATGCAAAGTACAAAAACTGGTGTGCAAAGTTGCACAGTATCTATTTTTGTGTAATATTTTACAAAATTTGCTGCGCGGTTATTCTAAAGTACTGCACTGCGTCTGCAGGCCTGCCAACTGTTCTCATTTTTCCGGAATCATACACATTTTTTACCCCTGATTACAGAATTCTGATAAGTACCTTAAAATTACGATTTAACAGAAAAAAATAATTTCACCAGTCAAAAATCCGAATGCGAAAAAATAATCATAAAATGATAAAATTCGAGTGTCACAGTACTGACAGGAACTGATGTATTTGGATAATGCCACTTCCTTGGTTTTTTCCTGCACTTTCGTTATTCAACCAAACTGCCATCTCTAAATCTTTCTTGGTTGGCCATCCAATCGTACATTTTTCCTTTTACCAGCCTAATGTAAAAATAATTCAGCTGTGCTGTGACGTTTAAAAAAAAATTGGATACATTTTTAAAGAAACCTTCTGAAAAAGTGTTTCCAGGGACTGAGCTTGAAAGTGATAGTAATACATGTACTACTAAGACTAGTCTAACTCAACAAATAAAGAAATGATGTAATTCGTTTTCAAAACAGTATCAGTATTCGGAAAAACACTCATTTATTCAGCCATCACCCTGTGGCAAAACATTTGTAATCTGTTATAGAGACAGTTATCTATTGAAAGTGGTGGGTTCAATGATAACAATAACAATAGTTTAACGCAAAAATTACAACTGCTGATTAATTAGTAAAGTAAAAGTAGTAAATCTACATCTGTTACCAATTACTTTAACAGTTGAAGGAATCGGCAATTCAGTTTCAGTTATGAGATCAAAAGTTTTATTTACCACACTTTTTATTGGAAGAACTAAATATCTTGCCAACACCTATCTTTTTAATGCCAGAGTCAGAGTAATGTTTCCAGACAAATTACAATGAAACAAGCGCAACCATTAAAGCTGATACTAATACTCTTTGTAACTAAAAATTGATTTTTAATATGTAACTAAAATCAATTCAATTGCAAAGCTAACTTGAATTGACCAAAAAACTGTTTGACAAGTTCAAAAAGGCCACTAGAGAGATGCTGGAAAACTGAACTCTGTTCATATGTAAAAAACATGGATATTCTGTTGTGTAGATATCTGTATTTAATGCAAAACATTTCCAGTAATGTTTTTCTCATATTCTGTGGTGTTCTGCAGACTCTTAAAAGATTAAAAGATAATGGAGGTAACTTTATTACTTTATATTTATTTAGTTTGTAGTTCTTAAACCAGCGCCGGGGGTGCTGTGACTCCTCGCGCGGACCCATATACTATACATATTTTTATCTTGGCAGGTCTGCGTCTGTCAGATATCTGTGCGCCTGCGCATCTTAAATAGAACATTCTGTCCAGTTTATTTAATATTTATAATATTTGGTTAATTGCATGCCATACTTATACATGTAATTAAATCTATGTAAACTATTGTAAACAGATTTCGGCAACAGACAATCCAGATCATTGTCATCGTCTCGCAATTAATTAATGTCATCATCCTCTTCAGTGGTAAGTTTCTCTACTTTTACATGATTATTCATTAAATTAAAACATCAACATTGAATTATAATGGTATTGGTTAGTTTATCTCAAATTTACAAATTTTTGTCAATTTATTTTCATAGTTCATTCAAACTTTCCTGTTATCCCCTGTCCTTATTATCAGCTTCTGCATTCAGTTTGTGAATGTTCATAAGTAAGACAATGTGTTTTTTAAAATTCAGTTTTGATAGGAACTAAATCAGTTAAAATGAAGTCTTTAATTTGCGATTTCTCTTTTTTGTTTTCTTTACTCCCTATGCTGACTCTATATTATTCTTATGATCTTTATTGTTGTTTATGAAAATTATACTCATTTTATGACATTTTTACTATTTTTAGATCATCAGCAAAGATGCTGTACAAAAAAAGAAGTTGCAGAAATTTCTTAGAGAAATGGTGTATTTTGGTACTCTTAGAGGTTTCAAACATTTCTCCTG
This sequence comes from Ampullaceana balthica, assembly GCA_944989445.1. Lineage (NCBI taxonomy): Eukaryota > Metazoa > Mollusca > Gastropoda > Lymnaeidae > Ampullaceana > Ampullaceana balthica. The sequence goes on along the minus strand of CALYLW010000263.1, from coordinate 1,285,193 downwards.
TTATGTAAGAGGCAAAGAGGAGCTTCTGATTACAGTGAACAATAAATTACCAGTGAGTATTAATCTTTAGAATGTCCGTATAACTGTATGATCACAAGGTGCTGTTGAAAACATCATTGCATGTATGTAAATACAAATTTTTCAGTATCCATGTTTTTAAAAAAATGCGTGTCGGTGGTGTAATGAGACCGTTTCCTTGAATATGCATAAAATACTATACTAGACTTGAATATTTTAGTGTATTCCGTCACATTAAAACCAGGAACTAAAGAGCCTTGAATTAACACTGCAGTAAACCACTCCACAGAAAATAAGTTTGGTTATTTAAAGTCCCTGAATATTTCAAGCCAAAGTGGGGGTAGGAGAATGGATGGAGTTTATTAAAACCTATAATGATAATGAAACTAAAGCTAATATCCTTAACACATATTTTGCATCATCTTTTTCTGCCTCAGGCGACAAGGAAGTTTTAATAAATTTAAATAAAATGGAGGAAATAGGTAACATAACTGTAGATGAGATAGGTATACATTCACTCCTAAAAAACTTAAAAATAAACAAAGCTACTGGCCCAGATGATTTGCCTGCAAGATTATTAAAAGAACTAAGCAATGAACTGTCCCCAATCCTTGTAGTTCTCTTTCAAGCCTCTCTAAACCAGGGTAAAGTGCCCCAGGATTGGAAATTAGCTAACGTTACTCCACTCTTTAAGAAAGGGGATAAATCAGACCCTGGTAATTACAGGCCTGTATCACTTACTAGTATCACCTGTAAATTACTAGAACACATAATATATAGTAGAATAGTTAACCACCTTGACAAATATAATGCCCTATGCCCACATCAACACGGCTTTAGAAAAAACAGATGATGTGAAACACAATTAATAGGTTTAATAGATGAACTATCAAAAGGCTTTGACAAAAATGATCAAATAGATACAATATTACTAGACTTCTCAAAAGCATTTGACAAAGTTCACCACCTTAGTTTACTTAAAAAACTTAACTACTTTGGAATCTCAGGTTCCTTACATCACTGGATCCAAGACTTCCTTTTGGGTAGGGAGCAAACTGTAATAATTAATGGATCTAAATCTGCACCAATAAAGGTTAACTCAGGAGTTCCACAAGGAACTGTGCTAGGTCCCTTACTCTTTTTAATTTATATAAATGATTTACCCAACAACATCTCAACAGGTACAAAAGTTAGGTTATTTGCTGATGATTGTATAATCTATAGAACAATTAAATCAGAACAAGATAGCAAAATTTTACAAAAAGACTTAGATGAATTGATAAAATGGGAAACTAACTGGAGTATGTCTTTCCACCCAGAAAAGTGTCAACTGTTAAGAGTAACAAAGAAAAAGAAACAAATAAATTCAAAATATTACATTCATGGAAAAGAACTGACCCAAACTAAAGATGCAAAATACTTAGGAGTCTTAATAAATGAGAAACTATCATGGAATCCCCATGTCAATGAAGTTATTAAAAAATCAAACAAAACCTTAGGCTTTATAAAAAGGAACTTTAACAAATGTAATAGAGATATAAAACTAAAATGCTACCTCACTTTGGTGAGACCTGTACTAGAATATGCATCTTCTGTATGGGACCCATCCACCAAAAAAAACATTGATAAACTGGAACAAATTCAAAAAAGAGCTGCCAGATTCATTACTGGAGAATATTCGAAACTGACAAGAATAACACCATTAGTTAAATCATTAAACCTTGAAACACTAGAGGATAGAAGAACCAAGAGCAAAGTAGTAATCATACATAAAGCAATTAATTCTAATTTAGAAATACAACACAAAGATAACTTAATACAACCCTCAGATAGACATAAGGATAAAAACACCTTTCTTATTCCGTATGCAAGAACAAACACATACAAGTTTTCCTTCTTCCCGTCCGGAATTCGGGCGTGGAATGGGTTGTCTGAAGAATCCAGGAAAACCAACACTTTATCAACATTTAAATCTCTAATAAAAATGCAGGACTAAACACAAACCATAGACAAGCGTAGGACGCAATAATCTTCTGTATAGAAGGAGCGTCTGTAAACAGATAAGATAAGATAAGATATTGAGTACTTTCATGAAATATTTTATTAACTTTAATATCTAAGAATTTATCACATAGCAATGTTTACTCATATAAACCATTTGAGAAATTTTTTTTTCAAACTAATTGATTCTTTAAAACTTCTGCATTAGAAAATTTTTAAAATACTATCAATATGCTTACTGACACTCTGGTGCTCAGTGAGTTTTTGTTCAGGTTTGGGGGTTACATTGCCTCAGAGAGAACTTTTTGTTCTGGCTTTTTAAAAAATCATAATTTAAAATTCATGCGATTGCAAGCATTAAAAGGTATTCAATTATGTCATCTCCTTTTTTATTGTTATCTCAAAACATGTTCAACCTCTAAACTCTAAATCGCACATGCCTCAAGGAGCCTCAGATTTGGCAATATTATCATTAGATTATGAGATCATGTTAGGAAAGGGATCCTATCAGGGAAATAAATATTAACACAAATAATTTTAATTTCTTTTTGTATGGATATTTAATTTTTTAAAAGTGAGTTCACTTTTATTAACAACAGAGCCCTTAATTTATATGCTAGCTGCCTTCAGGTTGTATGTGTTTTTCCCCATAGATACTCCGAGAAAACGACGGATATGCAGGCTGGTAATAAATATACATAATTTGCAATGTATGTCACGTCTGTCTGTCCGTGATGCTACTAATTTTAGAAAGCAGCGCACCAAAAAATAACTCTTTTCGAACGTCCGCATAAAATTGTTCAATAGGGAAATAAATGAATAAAATAAAAATAAATGAAAGTTCTGTATTACGTTATTTTTTAATCTGATGTGTATTTATTTTGAAAACTTCTGTCATTTTTGACGGGTGATACACTAGTTTAAATAATATTTTATGGATCCACAGGGGAGCAGCAGCTCTTCACTGCTCACCACCAGCTCAGCTCAAGCCCCTGTTTATAAAAAACCTCTGGGCCCAACTGACAGCTTTAGCTCCTCAAATTTGCCTTATGATAAGTAAGCCTTATCTGATGTGTCTTTAAATATGTTATCATGATAAGTAAGCCTTATCTGATGTGTCTTTAAATATGTTATCATGTATTTTAACATGGGTCTTTGATTCTGCTTAGGAATTAATAGCATGTACTAGGTGTCAAGTTCCAATGTGTCTATGTCAGATTGCAAAGTGACCTTATAAGATAGACACATTTCTAAAGAATTAGAATGTTTCTATTTTAAAGTCTCTACCATGAGCCTGCTTACTCTCCGAACAATACAGTCAGACATTTCCTTTGTTATTTTTACTGTAGGAGTTCTCTAGTTCTTTCATACAATACTCAAGTATGCCTCAATGAAAAGAAAGAAGAAGAAGTAGGTTTGCCTCCAGCATCACCTTCAGAGGACGAAAGAAAGCCTGTAAGAAAATATCATTTTTTTAAAGATGCTTTTATTTTGTGGGTCCAATATTCCGGTTTGGATATACATGTAAAAACACATTTCAATATCTCTGTTTTTGTTTTTTAATCATGAGAAATTTCTTGTGATGATTTACGCTGAATGTTAGTATTCGTTGAACAAGGTAAAAGCTATAAGCTATTTATTTATTTAGAGGAAACTGCATCAATGCATACTTGTGCACTTATCCTGATTTTTTTGGGGTAAAGATTTATGTTTGCTTTGGTCTGCAGCTGAAGTGACTTTAGCACACTTATTTACTGGAAATTTGAAATTTAGATAAAGCATGTTTTCATCTTTATTAGACACTCTCCACAAAGTCAATGGTTATTTTCATTAAATAACGGAAGCATGTTTTTTAGACATTCCTTTTTTTCTGTACAGTCTTTTATACTTATTTTTATTCCACTCGTATGGGAATGGGAATGTATTAAATATGAGAGCTCTTCAAACTCAATACTATCATTGGCTTATCATTATAATTACCCTCATAATGTAATATTATAATTACCCTTATAATTTAATATTATAATTACCCTTACAATGTAATATTATAATTACCCTTACAATGTAATATTATAATTACCCTTACAATTTAATATTATAATTACCATTACAATGTAATATTATAATTACCCTTATAATGTAATATTATAATTACCCTTACAATGTATTATTATAATTACCCTTACAATGTAATATTATAATTACCCTTACAATTTAATATTATAATTACCCTTACAATGTAATATTATAATTACCCTTACAATGTAATATAATTACCCTTACAATGTAATATTATAATTACCCTTACAATGTAATATTATAATTACCCTTATACATGTAATATTAATTGAAAGGTTATTTGTATTTTAATTTGCATCAATTATAAATGTCATTGCATTTAAGTCAGTAAATAATGAAGTATAAGTCAATCTTAAGTATAGTCGACCCCCTGATTTGTCATTTGAAAAGTCAAATTTTACCTTTCAATGATTGTTACGGTAAACTCACGGCATTTATAAAATGAGTAACGAGTGTATAAGTCAATTTTAAAATTTCTAATTTTGACCATGAAATTTTGAGAGAAAAAAAACCTCGACTTATACTCGAGCATTTACGGCTATTGCATTTATTCTTCCAGATATTAAAGGATGGATGAAAATAATAAAAACTTTTGGCACATTCTCATTTTAAACTCATTTGATTTGTGAGGTTTTTTCTCTAATTAGTAATAAATATCTGTAACCCCAGGAAGCTGACGTCACCTTGTTTCTCATCGCTGGCTATGCTCGTTACTGCTTCCCGTATGTCTGGGTGAGATCAAATCATGAAAGGCTGTTCCGGCTGTCTGGGGACCAAGATGAGGATAAGGACAGCCCGCTGCGTCTCAAGTCAACGGCCAGGTGGAAAGATGAAGGTCATTTAATCCCACTAATTTTCTTCTATCTTAAGTTGGATGAGAGGTATAAACAAAAATGATGAATTTTTCTCTTCAACTGCAATGAAATCTAAAGAGAAGTAATTAAGATTAAAAAATGTTATTTATGAACATCATTTATTCTGCAAGGTTGGTTCTTTATAGTATAACCTTATTCATGGCCATGCATTTAAAAGACAAGGGTGGATAAAGTGCAAAATAGTATGTCATGTAATAAATAAAATGTTTTTTTAAAATTTTTTCTAATAAAAGTACACTAGACCTCATTGAAAAATCAGTATCTTGTACACTTGAGCAGATTAGTGTTACTCAGTAAATTATTTTTCTTCTCTAAGGCAGGAAATTTATTATTTATTGCATACATTTTGAAAACTTCCCAAAATGTCTTCTGCTGTGACTGTTATATTATCATGAATCTCACAGATGTAAGAGTAACAGAGATTGTGGGAGAAATTGTCAAACTTTGCACATTCCCTGCTCCAAGGAATCCATTTGAGATTGACCTAGATTACTTCCGTTTCCTGTCTCAGCCAGATCAGCTCTTGGCGTCTGCTGCCATGGCAACATGGCTACAGAAAATTCTTCTCCACACGCCTGATAGCAAAGCATACATTGCTAAAGGTGAGTTATTTAATTCTCCTTTATTACATAGTTTAGATAACTAAGATAACTAAATGTAGATTATTTATTTCACATATATATCAAAGTTTAGATTTAAAATACAGCAAAGCTTACAAGGCTTAAGTTTACATTCCAAGCCTCTGTTGGTCTGAATAAAAGTTTGGATTTCAGTCTAATAACCATGACTTTCTATCACTCTAAATTTAATTTAAATTCCGAAACTTGGATTTTATATAAGATGGTTTGGCCTAATTCTATGTCATGTCATAGCTATAAGTATAATCAAAATATACATTTTTTAAAATGTTACATTGTTCTTATATGGAAAGCAAAAATGCTGAAAATAAGTCCAAAAATTTTACATTTTTTAAATATGCTGTAAAATTTTGTAATACTTTTTCTTGAACATGAATAATATAAGAAAAGAAATAATAAACAAAGCATTTAAATTATGCGTTAGGAAATAGATTTTGATATAAAAATAATTAAATATTTAAAAGATTTTTTTAAAAAAAGGACACGCTTTTAACATAATCACTTCTTTTAGTTATGTCTCATATATAAGGGATTTATAGTCAAAAACTTTGTTTTTACAGCTATTTTTTAAAACTTATAATAAAAACTCGTTAAAATTCACGTCTGAAGCCCACACATCTTTTTTACCACTATTTTTTTTATACCAAACACCTCATAAGCGCCCGCCCAACGTTTTATACCACGGTGTTGTGTTCACGTGGTGAACTCATGGATGTCAACAAAGCAGACGTGTACCGATGCTTATATATAGACTATAGATAAACTAAAAATGCAATAATTTCAATACGGTACATTCGATCGATCTGAAATTTTGATACAATGCATTGTCATCCAAGATCTATCTGTGGTAAAATTTTTAGATCTCTAGGACCATCCGAAGTGGTATAATTTTACGTTTCAAGTTTTGAAGGAAGGATGGATGGAAGGATGGATGGATACAACATACAAACATTGTGACTTAAATAAAAGCGTGTAAAAAGAATTACTTCTGCATCTAAAATACTTATTTAATTGTTGTTGGTAAAAGGGGAATAACTGACATTTCTATGGCTTGTGGGGAACAAAGGGTTTCTGTCAATATGTGCAATAAGACCTAAAGCTTTTAATGAAAATAATTTGCTCTTGTTTTTTGTTGCGTCGATATAAAAATGATTTAAAATATTTATTAAAAAAAATTAGTTAACTGGTATGATGTTGAAATTTAATTATTTTTTTTTGCCATTTCAGTCTTTAGAGATGTCATGGTTATTCTGTTTGTGTCTGTTATATTTCATTTTATCATTCATTATTATTTCAGTATTTGAGGAACTGCAACTCATATCAAGGTTCCACTTTAACAGCTTGAGGGAGGTGACTCTTACAGGCAAGCTTCCAATATTTCAACAACTCGAAAGAAAAAGATCCCAGCAGAAACCCCACCAGGAAAAAATACAGGGGACCTCACAGCAGGTAACAGCCCGACCAATGTCACAAGTGAGACCGCAACAGGTGATCGCTGACCAGCCGTCGTACCTCAATAACTTACTGCCTCCGTCACAGCCCAAACCACAGGTCCAAAAGTTGCCTTTATCGAGACAACCAGCGGTGGGTCTCTCTGGTTCAACAGCCCCACCCCTGGCTGCCACAACACCAACACTCAACTCTCCCGCACAGAAAATGCCCGCAACTCCACTGCTTTTGGTGACCCCACCTAATAAATCTCTGCCGGGACCAACACCACCAAATACACCCGTCCAGCAGGGATCTTCAGATGCAGCACCATGGTCAAGGCCTTTGGTTCCTAAAACAGCAGTGTCCACCAGTGGCCAGCACCTTCCTGTGGGTTTCCCTCCAACCCATCCGATGTCTGCTCCTGTCCAACAATATTTTCCAATTACAGCTACCACAGCTCCATCTCTCATCTCTGCTTCTGTTCGACCTCAGACAATTCCTGTTTCTAATTCTCAAGTCCCTTCATTTCCTCAGGGACATCATCCATTTTCTGCACATGCCCCACCCATAAATTCGACCAATCAAACCACTTTCAGACATCCGATCCCAGCCATGTCAGCCAATCAACAAAATGTCCAAACATCACACATGCCCCCGCGCCCTCAAGAACGTTTCATGGCTCCGACCCCCCAACAAAACCTTCAGTCGTTTGATCAGGTTCCAGCCACACAACCCCACCATCAGTTATGGGGTCAGGCAGCCATGCAATCCTCACAGCCCCCTGGTCATGCACAGATGCCATTTTATCAGCCCCCACCTACATCCCAGCCCGCCATTCCATATAACCCTGCTGGTGTCGTACGCAGCAGTGGATCCCGAGGAGCATTCCCTGGAGGCTTTGACAGAATGCCTGCTCCTAGTATGTTGTAGACACAGAATTCTCATTGGCTATTCTATGTTTATAAATAGTGCCATTGAAAAATTACTTTCACGAAATAGTGAAGCAGCACCATTTTGTCCCATTGATTATTCAGCTGTTTTCAATATTTTAGCATTAATATTTCTTCTTATATTGTTATATTATATTTAATTATTCCAGAAATTCACTCTTATAATTCAAGCACATGAACATAATATTTAAAAAAATTATATTTTGGTATTTTATTTATGAAATAAATATTTTCATAGTACTTAAGTTAGTAGCTTGTAGTGCTTGGTAGATTGCCTTTTTTTGGATATACATATGGTTTTCATTTAAGATGTTGCAATCAATTTTCACATGCACTTTTGAAATGTAATTCCTGATTCTACTCATGTGTGTGTTTAAATTTATTAAAGCAAAGCACTTTAACTATCAATTATTAATAGAACATTTCATTATTTTGTTATTTAAAAAAAATAATTCTGGTGATAACATGGTGTATTTATATGGCACAGAATCATGTTTTAATATAAATGTACTGTAATAAACATATCATGATCAACAACGAAATATAAAATAAAACGAATATTCAAATTCCCCACATATGAATCATCAGTTTTATGAAGTGTTTTGTTTTATTTTGAGGATTTACATTCCAAAGTTGCATTCTATTTTTAAGATGCTTTATATTTATATAATTGTTTTGTACAAGAATTTACCTGTTCATTACATTCCCTTTGTATTATGTTTTCAGTGGAATTGACTATATTAAATATCTTGTACATGTACATCATTAATCATTGATATTAATTGTATTTTGTTCATGCAGAATATTTGCTCATTTTCTAAAAAAATTGACCCAATCAAGTAAAAATATCAAAAAGTCAATATAGTTTTATCAAGACTATAAATGAGTTGAACAAATCGATAGATAGATAATTTAGTGTTTATAGATTTGACATTGTCAGGCTCACCAGTCAGTGAAACAGATTTTGATGCTTTTTAATATTTCACCTTCTATTTGGTAACGCACAACTTTTGTGGGTTGAAACCATCGTACAACTCTTACTCTGCAATTACTTTGCTTCAGTTTCAAGATTTTATAAATGGATATATTTTCATATTGAGTAAATAGGGATAGAAAACGCAATAATAATTTTATGTCATTTCTAGGCATATAAAGTGCTTTAAATATTGATACTGTGTGAAACGAAAATGGATTTTAGAAAGGGTCATTGATTTGAAAATTCCTACCTTATTTCAGTTTATAAACAAATGAAAAGTTAGTATTTCAGTCCTCCACTCAAATGAAACAGCACTTTTCCCGAATGTGACATAATTGGTTATTTTTCTAAAATTTGATCATACAAGAAGGTTCTTATGATGTACAAGACATAAGCCATCAATCATTGACAGGAAGACATGATGTTCCAACACACTAAATTTGCTCAACTTGTACTTTTAAGTGCCATTCATATGATTACTTTTGATTCCTTGCCATTCACAATTTGTGAGAGTCGATTGTCTTATTACTAATGTTAGATGAGATGTCTTATTACTAATGTTAGATGAGATGTCTTATTACTAATGTTAGATGAGATGTCTTATTACTAATGTTAGATGAGATGTCTTATTACTAATGTTAGATGAGATGTCTTATTACTAATGTTAGATGAGATGTCTTATTACTAATGTTAGATGAGATGTCTTATTACTAATGTTAGATGAGATGTCTTATTACTAATGTTAGATGAGATGTCTTATTACTAATGTTAGATGAGATGTCTTATTACTAATGTTAGATGAGATGTCTTATTTCTAATGTTAGATGAGATGTCTTATTACTAATGTTAGATGAGATGTCTTATTACTAATGTTAGATGAGATGTCTTATTACTAATGTTAGATGAGATGTCTTATTACTAATGTTAGATGAGATGTCTTATTACTAATGTTAGATGAGATGTCTTATTACTAATGTTAGATGAGATGTCTTATTACTAATGTTAGATGAGATGTCTTATTACTAATGTTAGATGAGATGTCTTATTACTAATGTTAGATGAGATTCTTATTACTAATGTTAGATGAGATTCTTGTTACTAATGATAGATGAGATGTCTTATTACTAATGTTAGATGAGATGTCTTATTACTAATGTTAGATGAGATGTCTTATTACTAATGTTAGATGAGATGTCTTATTACTAATGTTAGATGAGATGTCTTATTACTAATGTTAGATGAGATGTCTTATTTCTAATGTTAGATGAGATGTCTTATTACTAATGATAGATGAGATGTCTTATTACTAATGATAGATGAGATGTCTTATTTCTAATGTTAGATGAGATGTCTTATTACTAATGTTAGATGAGATGTCTTATTACTAATGTTAGATGAGATGTCTTGTTACTAATGTTAGATGAGATGTCTTGTTACTAATGTTAGATGAGATGTCTTATTACTAATGTTAGATGAGATGTCTTATTACTAATGTTAGATGAGATGTCTTGTTACTAATGTTAGATGAGATGTCTTGTTACTAATGTTAGATGAGATGTCTTGTTACTAATGTTAGATGAGATGTCTTGTTACTAATGTTAGATGAGATGTCTTGTTACTAATGTTAGATGAGATGTCTTATTACTAATGTTAGATGAGATGTCTTATTACTAATGTTAGATGAGATGTCTTATTACTAATGTTAGATGAGATGTCTTATTTCTAATGTTAGATGAGATGTCTTATTACTAATGATAGATGAGATGTCTTATTTCTAATGTTAGATGAGATGTCTTGTTACTAATGTTAGATGAGATGTCTTGTTACTAATGTTAGATGAGATGTCTTGTTACTAATGTTAGATGAGATGTCTTATTACTAATGTTAGATGAGATGTCTTATTACTAATGTTAGATGAGATGTCTTATTTCTAATGTTAGATGAGATGTCTTATTGCTAATGATAGATGAGATGTCTTATTACTAATGATAGATGAGATGTCTTATTTCTAATGTTAGATGAGATGTCTTATTACTAATGTTAGATGAGATGTCTTATTACTAATGTTAGATGAGATGTCTTGTTACTAATGTTAGATGAGATGTCTTATTACTAATGTTAGATGAGATGTCTTGTTACTAATGTTAGATGAGATGTCTTATTACTAATGTTAGATGAGATGTCTTATTACTAATGTTAGATGAGATGTCTTGTTACTAATGTTAGATGAGATGTCTTGTTACTAATGTTAGATGAGATGTCTTGTTACTAATGTTAGATGAGATGTCTTGTTACTAATGTTAGATGAGATGTCTTATTACTAATGTTAGATGAGATGTCTTATTACTAATGATAGATGAGATGTCTTATTACTAATGATAGATGAGATGTCTTATTACTAATGATAGATGAGATGTCTTATTACTAATGATAGATGAGATGTCTTATTACTAATGTTAGATGAGATGTCTTATTACTAATGATAGATGAGATGTCTTATTACTAATGTTAGATGAGATGTCTTATTACTAATGTTAGATGAGATGTCTTATTACTAATGTTAGATGAGATGTCTTATTACTAATGTTAGATGAGATGTCTTATTACTAATGATAGATGAGATGTCTTATTACTAATGTTAGATGAGATGTCTTGTTACTAATGTTAGATGAGATGTCTTATTACTAATGTTAGATGAGATGTCTTATTACTAATGTTAGATGAGATGTCTTATTACTAATGTTAGATGAGATGTCTTATTACTAATGTTAGATGAGATGTCTTATTACTAATGATAGATGAGATGTCTTATTACTAATGATAGATGAGATGTCTTATTACTAATGATAGATGAGATGTCTTATTACTAATGATAGATGAGATGTCTTATTACTAATGTTAGATGAGATGTCTTATTACTAATGATAGATGAGATGTCTTATTACTAATGTTAGATGAGATGTCTTATTACTAATGTTAGATGAGATGTCTTATTACTAATGTTAGATGAGATGTCTTATTACTAATGTTAGATGAGATGTCTTATTACTAATGATAGATGAGATGTCTTATTACTAATGTTAGATGAGATGTCTTATTACTAATGTTAGATGAGATGTCTTATTACTAATGTTAGATGAGATGTCTTATTACTAATGTTAGATGAGATGTCTTATTACTAATGTTAGATGAGATGTCTTATTACTAATGTTAGATGAGATGTCTTATTACTAATGTTAGATGAGATGTCTTATTACTAATGTTAGATGAGATGTCTTATTACTAATGTTAGATGAGATGTCTTATTACTAATGTTAGATGAGATGTCTTATTACTAATGTTAGATGAGATGTCTTATTACTAATGTTAGATGAGATGTCTTATTACTAATGTTAGATGAGATGTCTTATTACTAATGTTAGATGAGATGTCTTATTACTAATGTTAGATGAGATGTCTTATTACTAATGTTAGATGAGATGTCTTATTACTAATGTTAGATGAGATGTCTTATTACTAATGTTAGATGAGATGTCTTATTACTAATGTTAGATGAGATGTCTTATTACTAATGTTAGATGAGATGTCTTATTACTAATGTTAGATGAGATGTCTTATTACTAATGTTAGATGAGAGTAGGAGACCTTGCTAAAATGAACAATGTGTGAAATGGTTTATGAGAAATGTTGTCATTACTGATAATTCATAACACTGGTTTGTTCTTGTTTTGTAAATAAATTCTGCAAACTGCAATAATGAAGTCAGGACTGTCATAATTTAATTCCCATGAAAACATTGTCTCATTATAGGGCAGAATAATTTCAAATTTAATGGGAAAATGGGTGAATTTGAAATGGTTCAAGTCATTTTATAGCTCTTACTTATTGACAGCCATTGTTGCGTCTTGCTTTCATATATGTATATATATATATATATATAGATGTGGATGTTATTATAAGATGATTTTGATTTGTTTGAACTTTCAGGGCAGCCTCACTAACATGTTGATCTTTTATACATGCACCACTTTTATCTCGTCATATATTTTCCTGTTTCATCTTGTGATATCTGTCCCCTGTTCCCTCTTGTCACCTGTTCCCTCTTGTCACCTGTTCCCTCTTGTCACCTGTTCCCTCTTGTCACCTGTTCCCTCTTGTCGCCTGTTCCCTCTTGTCGCCTGTTCCCTCTTGTCGCCTGTTCCCTCTTGTACCCTGTTCCCTCTTGTCACCTGTTCCCTCTTGTCACCTGTTCCCTCTTGTCGCCTGTTCCCTCTTGTCGCCTTTTCCCTCTTGTCGCCTGTTCCCTCTTGTCACATGTTCCCTCTTGTCACCTGTTCCCTCTTGTCACCTGTTCCCTCTTGTCAATACCTAATGTAAATGTTTGGTTTTCTAACCTGAATATGATGCAAACCAAAGAATATATTAATAATATTATTATTCAGTAAGACATAAGTTGCAGTAGTACTTTACCATTAAGTTTTGATATTTTAAAATTGAGCTTTGTCTTTCTAAACATGTCTATTTTTTTGCACTTATTATGGCAATAAATAAATGAAACTTACAGGTGTTTCTTAATTGTGGTACTCGTATTATGTGCCATAAAATTCCAAATCAAAACGTACAGGAAAAAGCTCTTATAAACCTGGGCGAAGTAAATCACTTAAAGAAAAAGGTTGTGTGGATATTAGATTCAGTAATAATTTATTAATATGCAATAAACTTTGTATTGGAGCTGTAGCAATGCTTAATTTGGACATCGAAATCTTAAAAATCACGATAAGTGAGGTATGAAATCCAATTTCAAGAAAACACTTGAAAAAATGAGTATCGTTTACACAATGCTATTATTTACACTTGTTGAAGGGGGGACATTTTCTTCAGGAAAAAATAATAAAGCAGTTCCACTTGAGTTCAGTGGTTAGTTATAATTGAGGATGACGATAGGATCCATTGAGGTGGTATGATCATTCAGATGGAATGGTAAACTGAAAACATGTGATCCATTGCAATGGTCACCAGGTCAATAAATGTTATGGTTTTAAACTTGTGGTGTATGGGGATAATGGCTGTAAACAAGATGTTGGAGTACAATTTAAATTCATTTAGGAGAAAAGAAAATCCCCTGAAGTCAAAACAAAGCGAATACACAGCTAGAATCTTTGCACAACATTAATATTAGTTAGTTTTAATATATTAAATGTAAGTTTGTATAAAATTAAATGATGGCATAATTTATATTGACATTCTTGATAAGAAATACTCTTATAGATATATAACAAAATTAAAATTTAATGTGCAGTCTATATATGTAATTCACCAAAGCGAGTATGTGCAAACAAGCATGACGAATGACCCTCGCTGGGGTCGACCAATCAGTTTATGGTTGACACGTCTCGGGACCAACAATGGTTCTTGCGTTGTTACTTCACAGAACAACATGTGATTCGTAGTGTATGGGTTATCACGCCCGGCTTACGCGCGGAAGTTCCTGTGTTCAAGCCCCAGCAAAAGTTTAATTTTTAAATTTTTTTATAAATGTGTGTTTGTGACCGTTCTCCCCCCCCCCTTTTTTTTTGCGAACATGGCTGACCATCACTAGGGTAGGCCAATCACAGTTTATGGTTCGCAAGCAAGGGTGGTGGGCTTTGCGAATATATCGAGTCCAACAATGCGTCGGTTGTCCCCCCCCCCTCCACGACTTTCACGGGCGTTGTTTTGATTTCTTCGTGCTGTAGTTTGTGTCCGTTCTCCCCCCCCCCATTTCATCAATGAACATGTCTGCGGCGTATGCTACAATATTTACCAATAAGCAGGGCTGGTACTTATTAAATTTTTTTATTCGGTTAATCGGTAAAAATGTAATGGATTAATCGATTAATTTCGTTTCATTATATTTTTATAACGCATATATAGATCCCGTTAAGTTGCGATTCATTTTTTCTTGAAATTGGTTAACTCGCGGTAATTCCATGGCTCCCAAATTGTGCGACGTAACACAGCTAATTCGCTCTGCTATGCAAGAAATAAGGAAGAAAAACATATTTGTTTTCGTATGCATGTCTAAATAAATAATAATAATACGTTGAAAAAGTATGTAAGTAACAAAAATATAAATTGTTAATAAATTGGATCAAGAAATATTAGAAATATATTCTTAAGTTTTAATCGAATTTTAATAAATCAAATTAATTTTAATCGATTAAATTTTTTAACGATTATTCGATAAATTAATCGTTAATTTGCGCAGCCCTACAAATAAGAAATTGAGAATTATGACTTTGTAATTATTACTCTGTAGATCCTGCAGCTAGTAAATATGTGCACATCAAGTTACACCATTAAAAGAATACAATTGATTTTTAGGTTAACCACATCTATCATAATCATATCAATAAATAGCTTTCACATTAATTTTATGGATGGCTGTACAATAGTGCATTTTTAAATCCCTTATATTAACTTCGAAATCTTGTCTTTCTGTCGTCATCTCTCTCTGTCGTTCGCGGGCGGGCGGTAAAACAAAATTAAAAATGACCCACTTCCCGTAATGCCATCGAGCTGAAATTTTGCACATAGACCCGTTATACCTAACAAAGCATAGCATCAAAATTTCAGATCGATCGAACGTACCGTAATTAAATTAATGCATTTTTAGTTTATCTCTATATAACATATGTAATTCAAATTCCCAGTTTTGTTATTGTTTTTCTTTCACGTGCCAGTTGAATTCAAGCGTTGACGCCACCCATCGATATCCACATCCCGTCCCTTTCCCCGGTTTTAAAGCCAGGGGATATCACTCGGTGTCAGTCTGTAAATGTTTGTCGCGTTTGAACGTAATCAATACTTTTAGTTATGTCTCATATATAAGGAATTTATAGTCAAAAACTTTGTTTTTACGGGATTGTTTAATTAAATCCCTTATAATAACTTCGAAATCTTGTCGTCATCTGTATCTGTCGTTCGCGGGTGGGCTGAGAAAACAAAAGAAAATAAAACAAACCCGTAAAAACAAAGTTTTTGACTATAAATCCCTTATATATGAGACATAACTAAAAGTATTTACAAATATTTAGAGACTGAATCTGTCTTAACTCAACTTTGCTTCATAACCCGGGGATGGGGTTGGGTGGGGGGGAGAGGGAGAAATGCTGGTCACCGATCGCTTGACCGAGCTAAGCGTAACACGTAAAATGTAAACAAAAGCAAGCCGGTACTTCGATGGGTGGCGTCAACGCGTCAGCTCAAACTCTCACGTGGGGAAAAAAACAATAACAACCCGTGAATTTGAATTACATACCTATATAAGGATAAACTAAAAATGCATTAATTTAATTACGGTACGTTCGATCGATCTGAAATTTTGATACGATGCATTGTTAGGTGAGACGGGTCCCGTGTGCCAAATTTCAGCTCGATCGGATCACGGTAAGTCGGTAATTTTTGACTTTTGTTTGCCCGCCCAAGACAGACAGACAGAGACGCCTGTGAAGTTAATATAAGGGATTTAATAAAACAAACCCGTAAAAACAAAGTTTTTGACTATAAATCCCTTATATATGAGACATAACTAACAGTATTGATTATTTTCAAACATTTACAGACTGAATCTGTCTTAACTCAACTTTGCATCATAACCCTAGTGGGGGGGGGAGGGGTGGGGGAGGGATTGGTAGGGGAGAGGGGAAAAGTCTGGTCGCCGATTCGCTTGACCGAGCTCAGAGTGACACGTAAAATGTAAACAAAAGCGCACCGTCGTTTCGTTGGGTCGCCTCAATGCGTCAGCTCAAAATTTCACGTGGCAAAAAAACAATAACAAATGTGAATTTAAATTACATACCTCATATAAGGATAAACTAAAAATGCATTAATTTAATTACGGTACGTTCGATCGATCTGAAATTTTGATACGATGCATTGTTAGGTCAGATGGGTCCGTGTGCCAAATTTTAGTTCGATCGGATCACGGAAAGTGGGTCATTTTTGACTTCTGTTTTTCCGCCCGCCGAGCCCAAGACAGAGAGAGACGGCCGCGAAGTTAATATAAGGGATTTAAAAAACAAACCCGTAAAAACAAAGTTTTTGACTATAAATCCCTTATATATGAGACATACCTAACAGTATTGATTATTTTCAAACATTTACAGACTGAATTTGTCTTAACACAAGTTTGCTTCATAACCCTAGGGGGGAGAGGGGTGTTTGGGAGGGGGAGAGGGGAAAAGTCTGGTCACCGATTCGCTTGACCGAGCTCAGAGTGACACGTAAAATGTAAACAAAAGCGCACCGTCGTTTCGTTGGGTCGCCTCAATGCTCAAACTTTCACGTGGCCAAAAAACAATAACAAATCGTGAATTTAAATTACATACCTCATATAAGGATAAACTAAAAATGCATTAATTTAATTACGGTACGTTCGATCGATCTGAAATTTTGATACGATGCATTGTTAGGTAAGACGGGTCCGTGTGCCAAATTTCAGTTCGATCGGATCATTGGAAGTGGGTCATTTTTGACTTCTGTTTTTCCGCCCGCCGAGCCCAAGACAGAGAGAGAGAGACGGCCGCGAAGTTAATATAAGGGATTTAATAAAACAAACCCGTAAAAACAAAGTTTTTGACTATAAATCCCTTATATATGAGACATAACTAACAGTATTGATTATTTTCAAACATTTACAGACTGAATCTGTCTTAACTCAACTTTGCATCATAACCCTAGTGGGGGGAGGGGTGGGTGGGTGGGGGAGAGGGGAAAAGTCTGGTCACCGATTCGCTTGACCGAGCTCAGAGTGACACGTAAAATGTAAACAAAAGCGCCCGTCGCTTCGTTGGGTCGCCTCAATGCGTCAGCTCAAAATTTCACGTGGAAAAAAACCAATAACAAACCGTGAATTAAAATTACATACCTCATATAAGGATAAACTAAAAATGCATTAATTTAATTACGGTACGTTCGATCGATCTGCAATTTTAATACGATGCATTGTTAGGTCAGACGGGTCCGTGTGCCAAATTTCAGTTCGATCGGATCATGGGAAGTGGGTTCATTTTTGACTTCTGTTTTTCCGCCCGCCCGCCCGCCGAGCCCAAGACAGAGAGAGACGGCCGCGAAGTTAATATAAGGGATTTAATAAAACAAACCCGTAAAAACAAAGTTTTTGACTATAAATCCCTTATATATGAGACATACCTAACAGTATTGATTATTTTCAAACATTTACAGACTGACACCGAGTGATGTCCCTTGTCTTTAATAAATGGGGGTGGGATGTGAGGGGGTGTCGGCACGACGGTCGGCGTCAACACGACGGTCGGCGTCAACTCAAACTCACGTGGAAGTGGGAAAAAAAAACAATAACAAACAGTGAATTTTGAATTACATACCTCATATAAGGATAAACTAAAATGCATTAATTTAATTACGGTACGTTCGATCGATCTGAAATTTTGATACGATGCATTGTTAGGTTCGACGGGTCCGTGTGCCAAATTTCAGTTTGATCGGATCATGGGAAATGGGTCATTTTTGACTTCTGTTTTTCCGCCCGCCGAGCCCGCCGAGCCCAAGACAGACAGACAGAGAGAGAGAGAGAGACGCCGGTGAAGTTAATATAAGGGATTTAAAAACAAAGTTTTTGACTATAAATCCCTTATATATGAGACATAACTAACAGTAGTGATTATTTTTAAACATTTACAGACTGACACTGAGTGATGTCCCTTGTCTTTAATAAATGGGGGTGGGATGTGAGGGGGTGTCGGCACGACGGTCGTCGTCAACACGACGGTCGGCGTCAACTCAAACTCCTGTGGAACTAAGCTTTAAAAAAAAACAAACAGTGAATTTTGAATTACATACCTCATATAAGGATAAACTAAAAATGCATTAATTTAATTACGGTACGTTCGATCGATCTGAAATTTTGATACGATGCATTGTTAGGTCAGACGGATCCGTGTGCCAAATTTCAGTTCGATCGGATCATGGGAAGTGGGTCATTTTTGACTTCTGTTTTTCCGCCCGCCGAGCCCGCCGAGCCCAAGACAGAGACGGCCGCGAAGTTAATATAAGGGATTTAATAAAACAAACCCGTAAAAACAAAGTTTTTGATTATAAATCCCTTATATATGAGACATAACTAACAGTATTGATTATTTTCAAACATTTACAGACTGAATCTGTCTTAACACAAGTTTGCTTCATAACCCTAGGGGGGAGGGGTGGGTGGGAGGGGAGAGGGGAAAAGTCTGGTCACCGATTCGCTTGACCGAGCTAAGAGTGACACGTAAAATGTAAACAAAAGCGCACCGTCGTTTCGTTGGGTCGCCTCAATGCTCAAACTTTCACGTGGCAAAAAAACAATAACAAATCGTGAATTTAAATTACATACCTCATATAAGGATAAACTAAAAATGCATTAATTTAATTACGGTACGTTCGATCGATCTGAAATTTTGATACGATGCATTGTTAGGTAAGACGGGTCCGTGTGCCAAATTTCAGTTTGATCGGATCATTGGAAGTGGGTCATTTTTGACTTCTGTTTTTCCGCCCGCCCAAGACAGAGACGGCGGTGAAGTTAATATAAGGGATTTAATAAAACAAACCCGTAAAAACAAAGTTTTTGACTATAAATCCCTTATATATGAGACATAACTAACAGTATTGATTATTTTCAAACATTTACAGACTGAATCTGTCTTAACACAAGTTTGCTTCATAACCCTAGGGGGGGGGAGGGGTGGGGGGGAGGGGTGGGTGGGAGGGGGAGAGGGAAAAGTCTGGTCACCGATTCGCTTGACCGAGCTCAGAGTGACACGTAAAATGTAAACAAAAGCGCACCGTCGTTTCGTTGGGTCGCCTCAATGCTCAAACTTTCACGTGGCAAAAAAACAATAACAAATCGTGATTTTAAATTACATACCTCATATAAGGATAAACTAAAAATGCATTAATTTAATTACGGTACGTTCGATCGATCTGAAATTTTGATACGATGCATTGTTAGGTAAGACGGGTCCGTGTGCCAAATTTCAGTTCGATCGGATCATTGGAAGTGGGTCATTTTTGACTTCTGTTTTTCCGCCCGCCGAGCCCATGAGATGATGAGAGAGAGAGACGGCGGTGAAGTTAATATAAGGGATTTAAAAAACAAACCCGTAAAAACAAAGTTTTTGACTATAAATCCCTTATATATGAGACATAACTAACAGTAGTGATTATTTTTAAACATTCACAGACTGACACTGAGTGATGTCCCTTGTCTTTAATAAATGGGGGTGGGATGTGAGGGGGTGTCGGCACGACGGCCGTCGTCAACACGACGGTCGGCGTCAACTCAAACTCACGTGGAACCTGAATTTAAAAAAAAACAAACATTGAATTTTGAATTACATACCTCATATAAGGATAAACTAAAAATGCATTAATTTAATTATGGTACGTTCGATCGATCTGAAATTTTGATACGATGCATTGTTAGATTCGACGGGTCCGTGTGCCAAATTTCAGTTTGATCGGATCATGGGAAATGGGTCATTTTTGACTTCTGTTTTTCCGCCCGCCGAGCCCAAGACAGACAGACAGAGAGAGAGAGAGAGAGAGAGAGAGAGAGAGAGAGAGAGAGAGAGAGAGAGAGAGAGAGAGAGAGAGAGACAGAGAGAGACGGCCGCGAAGTTAATATAAGGGATTTTTAAAACAAACCCGTAAAAACAAAGTTTTTGACTATAAATCCCTTATATATGAGACATAACTAACAGTATTGATTATTTTCAAACATTTACAGACTGAACCTGTCTTAACACAAGTTTGCTTCATAACTCTAGGGGGGGAGGGGTGGGGGGGAGGGGTGGGTGGGAGGGGGAGAGGGGAAAAGTCTGGTCACCGATTCGCTTGACCGAGCTCAGAGTGACACGTAAAATGTAAACAAAAGCGCACCGTCGTTTCGTTGGGTCGCCTCAATGCTCAAACTTTCACGTGGCCAAAAAACAATAACAAATCGTGAATTTAAATTACATACCTCATATAAGGATAAACTAAAAATGCATTAATTTAATTACGGTACGTTCGATCGATCTGAAATTTTGATACGATGCATTGTTAGGTAAGACGGGTCCGTGTGCCAAATTTCAGTTCGATCGGATCATTGGAAGTGGGTCATTTTTGACTTCTGTTTTTCCGCCCGCCGAGCCCATGAGATGATGAGAGAGAGACAGACAGAGAGAGAGACAGAGACGGCGGTGAAGTTAATATAAGGGATTTAATAAAACAAACCCGTAAAAACAAAGTTTTTGACTATAAATCCCTTATATATGAGACATAACTAACAGTATTGATTATTTTCAAACATTTACAGACTGAATCTGTCTTAACACAAGTTTGCTTCATAACCCTAGGGGGGAGGGGTGGGTGGGAGGGGGAGAGGGGAAAAGTCTGGTCACCGATTCGCTTGACCGAGCTCAGAGTGACACGTAAAATGTAAACAAAAGCGCACCGTCGTTTCGTTGGGTCGCCTCAATGCTCAAACTTTCACGTGGCAAAAAAACAATAACAAATCGTGAATTAAAATTACATACCTCATATAAGGATAAACTAAAAATGCATTAATTTAATTACGGTACGTTCGATCGATCTGAAATTTTGATACGATGCATTGTTAGGTAAGACGGGTCCGTGTGCCAAATTTCAGTTCGATCGGATCATTGGAAGTGGGTCATTTTCGACTTTTGTTTTTCCGCCCGCCGAGCCCATGAGATGATGAGAGAGAGACAGAGAGACAGAGAGACAGAGACGCCGGTGAAGTTAATATAAGGGATTTAATAAACAACCCCGTAAAAACAAAGTTTTTGACTATAAATCCCTTATAGATGAGACATAACTAAAAGTATTGATTATATTCAAACATTTACAGACTGAATCTGTCTTAACTCAACTTTGCATCATAACCCTAGTGGGGGGGGGGAGGGGTGGGTGGGGGGAGAGGGGAAAAGTCTGGTCACCGATTCGCTTGACCGAGCTCAGAGTGACACGTAAAATGTAAACAAAAGCGCACCGTCGTTTCGTTGGGTCGCCTCAATGCTCAAACTTTCACGTGGCAAAAAAACAATAACAAATCGTGAATTAAAATTACATACCTCATATAAGGATAAACTAAAAATGCATTAATTTAATTACGGTACGTTCGATCGATCTGAAATTTTGATACGATGCATTGTTAGGTAAGACGGGTCCGTGTGCCAAATTTCAGTTCGATCGGATCATTGGAAGTGGGTCATTTTCGACTTTTGTTTTTCCGCCCGCCGAGCCCATGAGATGATGAGAGAGAGACAGAGAGAGAGACAGACAGAGAGAGAGAGACGCCGGTGAAGTTAATATAAGGGATTTAAAAATGACCAACTTCCCGTGATGCCATCGAGTTAAAATAAACCTTCTAGCATTTTAAGTACACCAGAAATTTGTTTCGCATTTTCTTTTCATATCCATGGACTTTGGAAAGATCTAATTGCTGCTACGTGTAAAGTATTAACCTGACTTCAGGTACAAAATAGTGAATATACCATGGAGGCATTTTGAACTTTTTTAAAAAGCTATAGAGAACTGACTAATCGAAGCAGACACAAATTTAAACACACGAAAAGACGCAGGAACTTTGCTAGTCACAATGATTTTTTTCTGGACATTTGGAAACATGTACTTAATGAAGTCAATGAAGCGCAAAATTATTTACAAACGTATTGTGCAAAAAATGTTTTGCAAAGTCTACTCACAGAGAAACTATTGGACTACTTAAAGGATACTTTGCGTTTCGCTAAAACTTTATGTGGAGACCTTAAGATTTTAAGTGTACCTTCCAGTTAAAGGACGAGAGAGAAAATTGTGGCGATCAAAGCAAATTATCAATTATTATTATTATTATTATTATTATATATAGCCATGTTATGTAGATAAATAGTTGAGAAGAAAGTTGTATCCTTCATAACATTAGTTAACTGTAAAAATTCAAGAGAGGTTTGGCAGTTATGAATTTCGTACACCATTTACGTAATGTAATAGCTATTTTGGATTTTGTTCAGGGGGCCGTCCATAAATGACGTCACGCGATTTTGGCCGATTTTTTACCCCCCCCCCTAAATAAAAATTTGTTCTTTATTTGAAAATAAGTATGTTTCAAATCACTTTTATTGTCATTTAAGTATTTATTATTTATTATTTATTTAGTGAAGATCTACATTGTAATATCGTAACCCGCTTGGAGCTTTTTTAAAATAAAAGTTTAAGCGGCCTTCAGAAAACGAACTGTGTGAACATCCTTACAATATATTTTATTTTAATGCATACAAATTAAACATTGACTATTACTCATCATGGTTAACGTCTTTGTTTAGAAAAAAGTTATTTAAAAATAAATTTTTTAAAATGTATTAAAAAAAATTCTCTCAATTAACTGACGGGCATCCCGTAAGAAAGAGGTCGGCGAACAGAGGTAAATAACCTCATCTGGTGTCAAGAAGGGAATTCTTGGAGGTAATGCAGACTCATTTGGGACATATAACATCAACTACAATCCACTATATATATTTAAATACGTCATGTGTACGTGTACGCTTGGAACATATGCCCATTATTGAACCGGTCCCTTCCAGAAAATGCATTATTTTAAAATTTGACAACTATGTAGATTTCTTACCTATGTACTACACGAAGACACCTAAATCTACCCTACTTTCATTTATATTGACACGAGTGACAATAATCTTAATCCACATGACTTGTCTGTAGCACGTATCCTTTCTGTGATATTTAAAACTAGGTTGTGCTGCGGCGGCCACTTTGTTTTAGGGCGCCTAAGGCGCCAACCTTTTTCAAAAGCCCAACTAACTTGTCCTTGTATGATAATTACGTAATATTAAAATTCCTGAAATGTACACAAAGTATTTTATAATAGGGGCTGTAGGGCGCCTACGGTGCCCACTTTTTTGTTGTGAAAAGCCCAAGTAACTTATCCTTGTTTGATAAATACGAAATATTAAACTTCCTGAAATGTAAACGAAGTATTTTATTATTAACAATCCTCAAATCCTCTTTTTACACCGTTCCCTTTTCCAAAATTAAAATATGAGCTAAAACAATGACGCAATATATCTAATATCTTTTTACGGCGAGAAATTTTAGAAAGAAGCGCACTAAATTACGGCACCAAAAAATAACTCTTTTCGAGCGTTGCATGAAGTTGTTCAATTAATAATAGTGTGGAGTGTGTTTAATGTTAATCTGGAAACCAAAATGTTTATGATTTTTAAGTCTATATTTTCAATTTCTAAAAAAGCAGAGTGATGTCCCTTAGCGTTAGGCCAAAGTGAGTCAGTCATAGATAATTTAGGGTAAATATATATATGATTATTGCCTTAAAGACTGACTTAAGAAGAAAAGTTGTTTTGTGCTCCTCTCGAATTGCGATCTCAAGAATTTGATGCATTCAATAAAGTTAATGAATACTTGATTAATTTTAAATGGGCTCATTTATCATTATATCTAGAATGGCCAGGGGCTTTTGACCAAAAACCAATCGAACAATTTAAAACGTTTTTAATTCTATCAAATAGATTTCCTCCCCCCTCCCCTTTTAAAGAAAAAGGATATTCCGTGTCGTTTTGAATTAAAATATCTACACATCATTATATTCAGTTCATTTTTAGACACTTGTCATGCTTATAAAACTCATCAGTAGCATTTTCGGGGGGGGGGAGGGGGGCTAACGACGACTCCTGCTGTGGGAGAACCAAACGGAGCTGCGGTTACATCACAAATGCTTTGATGTCAACATCAAACGACGCAGTGTAACAATTTCATAAGTTATCTTGTGGATTCTCAAACTTAAGGATTATAATTAGATTTAATGTTCGTTTCTTGATAGTTTACGCCAAACAGCGTCTGATGGCCTACCGACCGCCACATTGAGAAGCACTGATTTAAAAAAAAATAATTTAAAAAAATCGTAAGAGACCAAATATTTCAGTGGAAGTTTTATTTAAAGTTACCCTTTTGATGTGACGTCACATTTCTTCACCCCCTCCCTCCCCCTCGTCACGCATCGTCACAAAAGTGTGACCCCCCTCCCCCCTAGGTGCGTGACGTCATTTATGGACGGCCCCCAGGGCATGGCTGACAACATTGATACATGCATCAAAGATTGTGCCATGAAAAAAGCATAAATCTTCAAATTTTTTAATTTTTAAAACGAAAGCTTTCCTATTTATTACGAACATAAAAATGAATAGTGTATTCTGACAGATATCAGATATTCTTATCTTATCTTATCTGTTACAGACTCTCCTTCTATACAGAAGATTATAGCGTACTAAGTTTATCTTTGGTTTGTGTTTAGTCCTGGATTTTACTAGAGTTTTAAATGTTCATTAAGTGTTGGCTCTCCTGATTTCTTCAGACAACAACTCTACGCCCGAATCCCGGACGGGAAAAACAAGTAACTAAGCACATGCCTCGGCCATTTCTAATTCGACAAACAAGAGAAACAAAATAAAAAGAAACTGCGTCAGCCGGGAGTCGAACCCGGTCTAATTGCTTGGAAGGCAACTATGCTAACCGTTACACCACCGACGCACATTAGTTATTCAATTTTACAAATTTAAATTAAAGCATTTATTGGATTATAGACCATTCGCTGACGTTGTAGCGAAGCCAAATGTTCATGGCGACGGCTTGAACGGATTAAAGAGAAAATCTATCGAATATCAGCAGTACAACTTTTAATACATTAATCTGTTATGTATAAATTGAAATTTTCAAAAATATTTTTGCCTTGTTGTGGCTGAAGCTATTACTATTACTATTACCTAGTTTCTCCAAACACAATAACATCAATGTGTCTGATGTCTGCATGTTTTGGGGTCTTCAAAATTATTTTGGAAGATCAACTTTTTCTTGAAAACTGTAAATTTCATCAAGGAACAAGGGGCCTAAGTCAAAGTCATCAACTTTGTAAAGTCAAAAGTGTCTCGCCAATATTTCAATCTCTTTCCGATTTTCCGTGCCACCTCCTATACACTACGTCTTCGTGTCTTTTTGGGTCTTCCACTTCGTCGTCCAAGTGGATTCGTTCTAGTGCTTGTTATGATGTATTGTTATTGTCTTTTCTGAGGGTGTATATTCTTTCTATACCAAAGTTCCTTCTAGGATTTGTTTTTCTGTTTGTAGGTACACTCATGTCTGTCATTCTAGGTTTATTTGGCATATTATCTCTTCATCCATCCCTTCAAACATATGACCGAGCTATGTAGGAAGCTATCTACTTGTTCTATGTTTGAGTCATCCAGCATTACGTCTCAATCTTGTTTGAGGACTAGTTTGAGCATTTTTTAAGGAAGTTTATTTGAGTCCCTATTTTTTGCAGTCTCACTCAAGTATGTGATTTTCTTGTGCATGCCTTTGTTGTTTTTTTGACAGTATATGGATGTGCCACCTGCAAATTCAAGGTCTTCTAGCGTTTGTGTTAGTGTCCACCGTATTCCTCTTCGAATCTGACAGCAGGAAGAAATGCCAACCGAATGGTACACTGCGTTCATAATCCCTATTCACTAAAAGGGATCTAAGTTAACCTGCTCAAACTATAGAGGAATATCACTTCTTAATGTAATGTACAAAATCTTCACAAAACTCATATCAAGAGAACTTGAAAGATATAGTGATTTGATACTAGGGGACTTCCGACAGAACAGATCAAGAACAGATCATATTTTTACTATAAGATGTCTCCTGGAGAAATGCTATAAATATAACATCGACATACATCAACTATATGTCGACTACAAAACTGCATATGATAGCGTAAATAGGAATTACCTAGACAACGCATTACAGGAACTTGGAGTCCCTCACAAATTAAACACGGCTCATATATATGACAATGGCCAGCTCCAAAAGTAGAGTCAAGGTACAGGGAGATTACTCAAGGGACTTCACAGTTGAACGCGGTCTCAGACAAGGAGAATCAATTTGATGTATGCTATTCAAAATCACACTAGAGAAAATCATTAGAAACATACATGTCAGTTCCAGCGGAACCACAACTAACTACTTCCAGAGATGCATAACAGAACAAAGACCATCAGGAACCTTGTGTAGCCAACCACTTCAGTACCTGGCATACGCAGACGATATAGCGCTGCTGGGTAGAAACCGTAATGACATAGTTACAGCTTTCAAGGACCTTCAAAATGCCTCTGCCGAAGCTGGTCTTGTTATAAACGAACCGAAAACAAAATATATGATTATGTCACGAAACACCCTTGCTAATAATAACATCACTATAAACAAACACAAATTTGAGAGAGTTGCTGCATTCAAGTATCTAGGGGCAACTATAAACGAACACAATAAGATAATTTCGGAGGTGAAAGAAAGGTTAACAGCAGTTTACAGCAGGCAACCGCTCGCTACAAAAACTTCTAAGAAGCAAAACCATCTGAAGGGGAACAAAGAAAATAATATACATCACGATTATAAGGCCGGTAGTAACGTACGCTAGTGAGACTTGTACCCTGACCAGAAAGGCAGAGAACCTACTCAGCATTTGGGAGAGGAAAATCCTCCGGAAGATATATGGCCCTGTGATATCTGGAGAATTCGTACAAACCAAGAGCTATACCATCTGTACAAAGAACCTCCCATCGTCACAAGTATTAAAAAGGAAGACTACGCTGGGCAGGACATGTTGAAAGGATGCCAGAGTGTAGAGCAATAAAAATTATTTACAGGCAGAAACCAGGGGGCAGACGACTCACTGGTCGCCCAAGACTGAGGTGGATCGATGATGTGGAAACGGACCTTTAGCAGGTGGGGGGGGGTGTTCGGGCATGGAGAATGAAAGCCATCGATCGATCCAAATGGAAGGATGTGGTAGAGCAGGCCAGGGCCTTACAATATGGGCTGTAGTGCCACTGATGATGATGATGTATTCCTCTTCCCAAAGTTGAAGTAGAGTAGGGCCTCTTTTGTGACACAATCCATCACTAAGTGGAAAAGGAGAGGCGAAAGAAGACATCCTCCCTTCTGATATTAAATACATTTGACAGGCTGCCGTTACGCATGATCACTTGTCAGGTAAAGCTGTCATAAAGGTTTTCGGTTGCAATCTTTTTTTCCCCTGAAACTTGTACTTGCCGCATATAACCTCTGTCATTGCTGCCGAATGCCTATTCTAAAAAAGTCTAAAAATGTGATGTAGAGAGGTGTTTTACCATTCTACACATTGCTCTAAGATCATTCTGAGTGTTGCCAGCTGGCCAGGATACGATCGTCCTTTTTTAAACCTATTCTTCCGTTAGGTGTTCATAACAGCTTCCATAATTCTGAGTATGAGGATCCTGTTGGAAACCTTGCTTGGTACAGAGCAGAAAGTGAGGCCATTCCTCAATATTTCTCACATTTTGATAAGTCTATACTCTTTTATTTTTTTAAATTAATAGGCCTATTCTTTTGGTTACCTATTTCAATTCCTCAACGTCAAGGACCTCTGGTAGTATGTTGTCTGTTCCTGCAGCTTTGTCTATATTATTTTGGATACATACTCCGACTCTTCTCTACCCCATGTTACTAAACCACGGCTCCTATTACTGCCTCCGTATCTCAGCTCTGTGCCTGCAGGTGACCAATGGCCTTAAAAATATCAGAATCTGGTGTGAGTATTATAACGGAACCAGTAAAAAAGAAAAAAAAGAAATGATTTAAATCAAAATCTTAGAAATGTGTTGATAGATATCAAGTTACTGAAGTATTTTAAAAGTTTCCAGATTTCCCTAGCAGTTTTCTTCTACAGGATATAAGAAACAATTGATTTATAAACATTATGGAAATGTGAAAATAAATTGAAACAAAGATCAACAAAACTTGAAAATGTGAAAATATTATTAAAGCATGATGAGGGGGAAAAACAAAACATAGTTGATTAAACCTTGATGTAAAGATTATAATTTTAAAATAAAAATTGAAAAAAAAACACAACTATTTAATGTCCTGGATTTAGTTTTGTCCATAAGGAGAATAAAGTCATTGAAATATGATTTATTATAACTGTTGAGTTGTATCCCTTGTGTTTCCACCGTCCTTAAGTCCCAATGCCAAAGTCCTGGAATGCTGCAGTCAAAGTCATGGTGACTAATTCCCCCCTTAGACCAAAATTCATTGAAAAAATTATACAGACGTATCTCTCATTCAAAGTAATTAAGTCTGGCAGAGTCGAAGCCTATTAGATAAACTATTTTGTCGTTTAATCTGTCAGTAAAAGTCAATGTGTTTGGTTGGGTCAAAATCCATTAGATAATTACTATTGTTTTCCATCTGGCATAGTCGTGTTGAAGATGGTATGTAATCAAACTCGTGTAGCCTTATTCTGACAGTCGAAAGTGTGTGGTCCTATTCCTGGTGAAATCATTGGAGTTATTGTAAGTAATTGAGGTAATTAGTTCATATATATTTAAAGTATATTTTATAGTGTTCTCATTTAAGACCAAGTAATAATTTCCTTCACTGAAAGAGTTGATAACAAAATATGCATCTCGAATGGGGCTGCGTTCTTCTACGCAGTTCTTTGTGAAATTTTCAGGATCGGATGGACACAGAAAGAAGTCCTTTAGCGTGCGCTTTTTCCTATCAGCTGCACTAAAGTTATAGAACAGTCTTCCAAAATCACTAAAGTTATGGAACAGTCTTCCAAAATCACTAAAGTTATAGAACAGTCTTCCAAAATCACTAAGAAACTTTAAAGAAAAATTTGAAGACTTTAAATTAAAAAAAATTACAAGTTTTTGAAGATTAGAGTGTGACGAGCATGCTCGACTAGCAAATACAGTTATAGATGTAGAATAAATCCGTCATCACATTTATCTTTGTAAAAAAATGATCCTATTTTATTTTAGTTGATAAAAGGCCAAAATATTACAATGACGATTATCTTCTTTTATTCATTTTTTTCAAACATTTTTGTTCTCTAAATAATAGTTCATTGCTTTGTTCAGCTTGAATTTCAACTATTAAAAATTATCACATATTCAGACTTCACACGATTTGTTATCAGTCTGGGTTTTTATGGGACAGTAACTTTATTATTTCAATGTGGATTTAGTATAATGTTATTATTTCACTCTTATAAAGAAAGCAACAACAATATTATAAATAAATAGGACCACTAGCAACGCTGGCATTACGACCTTATCTTATCTTATCTGTTTACAGACGCTCCTTCTATACAGAAGATTATTGCGTCCTACGCTTATCTATGGTTTGTGTTTAGTCCTGAATTATATCTAAAGAGAAAACCTCAGCAAAACTATAGAATGTGTCCGTTGGAACTTGAACCCCGTCTGTTAGCATTGAACAAACAGATATATAAATATATTTTATTAAAACAGGGTATGTACAAACTGATAGACTACTAGTTCAGTAACTCATAGCTAGGCGATGAAAACATGGAACTTTGTCAACCTTATGTTTAGTGCACATTGACAAACGTGTCTTTAGTGAACATTGACAAACTTATATTTAGTAATGGTATGAAATACATATAAAATATAATAATAATAATGCTACTATATAGCATGCTGGCTGTTGATTGTTACTTTTACGGCTATTGTTTATTAATTGTGTCACATTTAGGCAAGAGAAACTATATAGATTTAAGATTATAAATTAGCTCAGATTTTTCATTCATGAATCGGGTGTAGGAAAACGCGTGTTTTTCAATAACTTTATAAATAGAAAAAATAATATTTTTTCTTCTTCAAATTACTACTCAACTTGTTAACAGTCAAAATACTTTGTTTTTTTTCTTCAAAATATAATCTCCTTTACATATCGTCATCTCCACCCTTTAAGTTTATTGATATAATATGCATATCATCTGAATTATGTAGCCAATAATTTTCCTCCTAATTATCTATACCTCAATAAACCTGGAAAACAAACACACTATTAACATTTAAAACTTTAATACAAATGCAAGGCTAGACATACTCCTTAGATTAGACTTGGACGCAATAATCTTCTTTATGGCAGGAACGTTTGTAATATATAAGATATGGTATATATTTACTCATCTATAAACTTAGATAAGCAGACACAACCAACAAATTATCTACTTTCTCATCTACTTACAATGTACTAACCCTAAGCTCTACCAGTCTGACGTGAGGCTTCAGATCAAATAGTCTGTTACGGCCAAACCCCGAAGTCCGGCCACTTCGCGAAGTGGCCGACAAGTCTGGCCAAAGCCCGAAGTACTAACAACTGACAATTGTGATTCGGGCTTTGGCTGGCCAATTCGCGAAGTGGTTGGGTATCCTTGGCCAAAGCCGATGTGATAAAGGAATAATACATCTGTCGTTTCTGGTGTGTTGGCGTACTGTATTACTAGTATTTATACTTACTATTATAAAACAAGGGTTTCATTGCGAGTACTGTATTACTCGCATTTATAACTTCTCAATCAACGATTCCAGTTGAAAAGATAAGTCATAGGGCACGTATAGCATGTGTCTTGGGGTGTAATAACACAATACTAAGTATACTGAGGCTATTAACATATCATTAATTGTTAGCTACGACACGCTGTTCTGTACTGGAAAGTGATAAATCATCAAATGAAGAATTCCATGCCGATTCGACCACCGTACGTTTCGACCCTTTTGTTTCTACACCTTAAATTGTTTTATTTATTTATTTATTTTATAAATGATTTTTTTTAACGTTGAATTTATGATGGGACGATTGAAAAAAGTTTATGCACTGGCAACCTGTTAATATTCAATGCGAATTCATGATTGTGGTATGTTCGCCATTTTCTGAAGTAGAAAGTCCTTCCAATTCTATCCAAGTCCACCCCCATCTCGATCTGATGTAATCAGACAATAAAAAGGCCATGTGGTCAGATAAAGGTACGTACATTCTGTCTGCCCCACTCCCTTTATTTACCTTACCCATAAGTCTTGCCAACACACGGTGTCATGTGGTGGTCAGTCTAGCCCTCGTAACATGTCATTAAGTAACAAGTGCCAGCCAACGAACAGTCCCATGTTTCGCTATCATTTGTAATTAACAATCAAGTTTAAGTATGAAATCTTACTAGTCAACCTTCAATCTGCTCATGACTTCTTTCTTCGGGCTTTGGCCGGCAAACATTGGCCACTTCGCGAATTGGCCGGCCATTTCGCGAAGTGGCCGATTTCGGGCTATGGCCGTAGCAAGTCTAAAAGTAAGCACGTCCATGTATGTCTGTGTCAAACGAATATCTATCCAGTATTGGTTGTGGCTTGTTTTTATACAGACACATTTCAACACACTAATGGCCTTATTTACATACAACAAAAAATTAAAAAAAGAAACGAAGATTTAATGCTAACATAACTTAAGTCACATTTTTGTCAAAACTAATTTAAACTGTGAATCTCTATCTTCTATACTAATAAAAGGCAAAGCCCTCACTCACTCACTCACTCACTCACTCACTCACTCACTCACTCACTCACTCACTCACTCACTCACTCACTCACTCACTCACTCACTCACTCACTCACTCACTCACTCACTCACTCACTCACTCACTCACTCACTCACTCACTCACTCACTCACTCACTCACTCACTCACTCACTCACTCACTCACTCACTCACTCACTCACTCACTCACTCACTCACTCACTCACTACTCACTCACTCACTCACTCACTCACTCACTCACTCACTCACTCACTCACTCACTCACTCACTCACTCACTCACTCACTCACTCACTCACTCACTCACTCACTCACTCACTCACTCACTCACTCACTCACTCACTCACTCACTCACTCACTCACTCACTCACTCACTCACTCACTCACTCACTCACTCACTCACTCACTCACTCACTCACTCACTCACTCACTCACTCACTCACTCACTCACTCACTCACTCACTCACTCACTCACTCACTCACTCACTCACTCACTCACTCACTCACTCACTCACTCACTCACTCACTCACTCACTCACTCACTCACTCACTCACTCACTCACTCACTCACTCACTCACTCACTCACTCACTCACTCACTCACTCACTCACTCACTCACTCACTCACTCACTCACTCACTCACTCACTCACTCACTCACTCACTCACTCACTCACTCACTCACTCACTCACTCACTCACTCACTCACTCACTCCACTCACTCACTCACTCACTCACTCACTCACTCACTCACTCACTCACTCACTCACTCACCACTCACTCACTCACTCACTCACTCACTCACTCACTCACTCACTCACTCACTCACTCACTCACTCACTCACTCACTCACTCACTCACTCACTCACTCACTCACTCACTCACTCACTCACTCACTCACTCACTCACTCACTCACTCACTCACTCACTCACTCACTCACTCACTCACTCACTCACTCACTCACTCACTCACTCACTCACTCACTCACTCACTCACTCACTCACTCACTCACTCACTCACTCACTCACTCACTCACTCACTCACTCACTCACTCACTCACTCACTCACTCACTCACTCACTCACTCACTCACTCACTCACTCACTCACTCACTCACTCACTCACTCACTCACTCACTCACTCACTCACTCACTCACTCACTCACTCACTCACTCACTCACTCACTCACTCACTCACTCACTCACTCACTCACTCACTCACTCACTCACTCACTCACTCACTCACTCACTCACTCACTCACTCACTCACTCACTCACTCACTCACTCACTCACTCACTCACTCACTCACTCACTCACTCACTCACTCACTCACTCACTCACTCACTCACTCACTCACTCACTCACTCACTCACTCACTCACTCACTCACTCACTCACTCACTCACTCACTCACTCACTCACTCACTCACTCACTCACTCACTCACTCACTCACTCACTCACTCACTCACTCACTCACTCACTCACTCACTCACTCACTCACTCACTCACTCACTCACTCACTCACTCACTCACTCACTCACTCACTCACACTCACTCACTCACTCACTCACTCACTCACTCACTCACTCACTCACTCACTCACTCACTCACTCACTCACTCACTCACTCACTCACTCACACTCACTCACTCACTCACTCACTCACTCACTCATTCATCACTAATTCTCCAACTTCCCGTGTAGGTAGAAGCATGAAACTTTGCAAAGTTATTGAGTAGCCTCTCGCGACGAAAATTGCAGTAAAAGAATTTTAAAATTCACACTAATGGGCGCCGGGGGCCCAAAACCATTTTTTCCCTTATATGGGCTATATTAAATTGAAAAATAACTAAATCTCCTATTTTGCGAGTAGGCAGAAGCATGAAACTTTGGGCAGTTGTTGAGTACACTTCCGCGATGGTAACGGGAGAAAATTATTTAAATTATCACTTCCTGAGGGCCAGGGGCCCCAATGAAGTTTTTTCCTTATATGAGCAACATAAAAACTGAAAATCACATATTCTCCTATTTCCCGTGTAGGTAGAAGCATGAAACTCTGAGTAGTTGATAAGTAAACTTCCGTGATGGTAACAGGCGAAAAAAATATTTAAATTAACACTTACTGGGGGCGGGGGCCCAAATGTAGTTTTTTTTCTAATATTTAAAACTGAATCAACACTAATTCTTCAACTTCACGTGTAGATAGAAGCATGAAACTTTGGGAAGTTGTTGAGTAGCCTCTCACGGCGATAATTAGAATAAAAGAATTTTAAAATTCAATTTCATGGGGGCCGGGGGCCCAAAAACGTTATTTTTCCTTATATGGGCTATAAAAAATTTGAATATCACTAATTCTCCTATTTCCCGAGTAGGCAGAAGCATGAAACTTTGGGAAGTTGTTGAGTGCAATCCCGCGATGGTAACGGGCGAAAAAGTATTTAAATTATCACTTCCAGGGGGCCAGGGGCCCAAAATGAAGTTTTTTTCCTTATATGAGCTTTATAAAAACTAAAAATCACCAATTCTCCTATTTCCCGTGTAGGTAGCAGCATGAAACTCTGAGTAAATTTTCACTCACAAGGGGCCGGGGCCCAATTTTTTTTCTTATGTTAAAAGTTAATCATCACAGATTCTCCATTTTCCCGTGTAATTAGAAGCATGAAATTTTGGGAAGTTGTTGAGGATACTCCCGGGATGGTAACAGGCGATTTTTTTGGGTTTAATTATCACTCACTGGGGGCCCGTGACACAAAAGTAATATTTTTAACTTATATGAGCTAAATTACAAATAAAAAAACTTTGGATACTGTGTAAATGTAATTTTACAAAACTTCTAAGATAAAAACTTGATGGCCTATATTAAAATTCGTTAGGGCATTAAAATTATATTTTTTAAATATTTTGTAGCCGAGGACCCCTAATCTATTTTTTGTAAACGTTTAAGACATTTTAACCATTTGATTTCACTCAATTAAAAAAAAAGATGTTTACTATAAATATATTAATCATAATCCAAATTGAAATAAGCTGTTGTTTTGAACTATACATATTACCCCGATAGGGCCCCCGGCCCTTATTTTAGTTTTTTTTAAAGACGTATTATTTGTAAATGTATTTTATTCATCCCACGGCCATTAAACTTTAGGAAGTTTTTGGGTACGCTCCATCGAAGGTTTCTGGCATTAAAAGTAAAAGTTTTAAAAACACCACTTATTCCGGGCTGGGGGCCCGTATGCCATATTTTAACATTAGTTATATAAAAGGTAATTTAAAATGTGGCTATTAGGTAAATGGATGAACTATGGCCAAATTTGATTTTAAAAATAAAATAAAATAATATAGGGTAATGAACTTCTAACGTCTGTTCCTTTTGGGCCGGGACCCAAAATATTTTTTTTCGTAAACATTTAAAGCTTTGTTACCTTAAAAATAATTTAAATAAAAATAGTCACATTTCTCTATCATGACCTAGATTGAAATCCTCAGACCTTATGAGATATGCACATCCTGCATCCATTTTGCACGGGCGCCCGTAATGTCATTTTAGTACCCATTTAATTTTACACGACTTTAACAGATATTGACAAACAAGTATATGGATCATGATTCAGACTGAAATCAATTGGTGTTTTGAATTGGTGTGAAACGGGTTTTCAATGCTTACTAAAATTCTAACTTCCGCAGCGGAGCGCGGGGATTTTGCTAGTCTTTATACATATAAGACGCATTTGTTGTCTGTCTGTCTGTTCCCTAATAACTCAAGACCCACACAACCAAATAACGTGAAATTTGGTACACATACACACAATGACATGACAAAGTTTCTTAAACAGTTTTGTTCCATATATATAAGATACGGGGGGCCGGGGCCCCAAAATGTAGTTTATTTCCTTATATGAGCGCTATAAAAAATAAAAATAAAAAAATATTCTATTTCGCGTGTAGGTAGAAGCATGAAACTTTCGGTGTATCATTAGGCAATGGTAACAGGTAATAAAAGTATATAAATTATCACTTACTGGGAGCCGGGGGCACTAATGTATTTTTTTCCTTATATTTAAAACTGACTCAACACTAATTCTTCAACTTCCTGTGAAGGTAGAAGCATGAAACTTTGGGAAATTGCTAAATACACTCTTATGGCGATAATTGGCGAAAATTATTAAAAAAAATTTCACTCATGGGTGGCCGGGGGCCCAAAACCGTTTTTTCTCCTTATATGGGCTATATAAAACTGAATCAACATTAATTCCTCATCTTTCTTTGTAGGTAAAAACATGAACTTTGGAAAGTTGTTGAGTACACTCCCGCGATGGTAGCAGTCGAAAAAAAACTATCACTAACTGGGGGGCCGGGGGCCCAAATGTTATACATATAAGACGCATTTGTTGTCTGTAAGTCTGTGCCCTTATAATTCAAGATCCAGACAACAAAATAATGTGAAATTTGGTACACATACACAAAATTACATGTGAAAAGTTCTTAAGCAGGTTTCGTTCCATATACATAAGATACTGGAGGTCGGGGGCCCAAAATGTAGTTTTTTTCCTTATATGAGCTCTATTTAATGAAAATATGCAACTTGGTAAAATAGTTTTTTTTAACGGCTTTAAAAGTTTGTAGGATTTAACCTAACAGGCACAAAGATATTGGAACTTGAATGACGGAAAATGATTACCGTATATACTCGTTCTATAGCTCGTTCGTTCATAAGCCAACCTCCCAACTTTTGGTAAGGAAAAGTATTAAAAGTGTATAACCCGATCGCAAGCCGACCCCTCAAAAATAATAGGACAGCTTTAAAAAAAATGTAAATATTTTTTAAAAACTACAAGCTAAATCGGTCATTATGATTGTTTACTTTGTACTGCCTATCTTATCTTTCTGCTCTTTGTTAAGCAAGAGTTACCGGTATTTAAAAAAAAATTTATTTGGTAAACAGTGACGAAAGCGCATACATTAAAATCCGTGGTTGAAAACAAAATTTGTAAAACAATTTATTAAAACGTTCACAAAAATAAATAAAATGATTAAATATAATGTACGTGCTGATTTGATGTAATATATTATAGCTTCTGATAGAGCAGTCGAATCTTGTAGAATGTAGAAAAGGACATTGATAATCTACAATAACAACACCGATATTCAATATCCATGCAGAAATCTCCTATGACCCTCTCATAAGCTGACGCCCCCTCCCCCACACACACACTTTTCCCCCTAGATTTTGTCCAAAAAAGGTCGGCTTGCGAACGAGTATATACGGTATTTACTTTACTCCCAGTTTACTTTTATTGCTACATTCTTCTACGAGTCCATGCCGTCCGCCCTGACCATGTTTCGTTAAGCCGTCCGTGACAAAGGTGACACCTATAAAAGTTACCATTGGCCATTGGAGTGCTCTGTGCCCAAGGGCAACAGTATTAATGATGTAGTCAACAGAGAACTTCGCCAACCAGGAACATGAATCTCGATAAGGTTTCCACTAAACACTCACACATTCATCAATTATTCATCTCTCGCCGTGGCAAGGTTTTCAAGCTGCCTGAGAATTACGTTTGCTTGTCGTCACATTAAGTTGATCGGACAATTCAAGGCTGCCGCAATCTGGGCACATCACATTCACGCAATTTTTTATTTTTTAAATTTTTTTTATTTTTTATTTTTTTTTAAAATTATTATTTTTTGTCCAGATTATTCCAAAATCGTCATGTTTTCGAAAGTCTGTCCAAAATTGTCATGTTTTCGAAGGTCTCTCCAAAATCGTCATGTTTTCATGTTTTCTAAGGCTTGTCCAAAATCGTCATGTTTTCGAAGGTCTGTCCAAAATCGTCATGTTTTCGGTCTGTCCAAAATCGTCATGTTTTCAAAGGTCTGTCAAAAATCGTCATGTTTCCGAAGGTCTGTCCAAAGTTTGTCCAGGTTTTCACAATTTTTAAAATTTGTAAAACACCTATCCAACGTGTCTAAGTTTGTCATGGTCATGACGTGTCCCAAATTGGACAAGCTTGTCCAAACTTGTTAAAAAAAATTATCCATTTTCGTGAAGACTTGTCCAATATTGTCCAAGTTTGACAAGAATTGCCAAAATTTTTTCCAAGTTTGTATCGACCTGTTCAAAATTGTCCAAGTTTTTCAAAATTTGACCAAAGTTGTCCAGGTTTGTCAAGACTGGTTTCACATCTTCCAGCTAAGTCCTGACTTGTCCTAGGTCCTAGGTATTTCTAGACATGTCAACATTCCTTCAAGTTTGTCCTCATTCAAACCGTTTTCATCTGTGGCTTTCCTGTAATATAAATAGAAGCCCTGCTTAAAACAATTCGTTCATGAACGATTATTAATTAAAAATTTTTTATGAGTTGGACTGCTGAGTTTAAATTGATTTTTTCTTTAATCCGTTCAAGCTGTTAGCAGTGAGCATTTGCCCTAGGTTTGCTACAAGCAAAAGAATTTAAAAAAAAACCAACATATATATATCCAATGTAAGCGTCGGTGGTGTAACGGTTAGCATAGTTGCCTTCCAAGCAATTAGAACGGGTTCGACTCCCGGCTGACGCAATTCATCTTTTAAATCTTTTCTTTACAAAATAATATGAATAACAACAAAGAACCAGAAACATTGATTTGTTTTGAATAATTAAAGTAAAACATTTTGAACATAGTTTAAACATCCTAATCAACATATAGTTCTCAGGGAATGTGCCAAATTGTCATCTACATCAAAAACCGTGGCCCTATAACCAATCATCTACTAAGTCACACTATTCAAATATGCCTTCAAGCTAACGACCTATTGTGGGTTCACCGACATAACGGCCCCGACATAACGGCCCCGACAAAACGGCCCCGACATAACGGCCCCGACATAACGGCCCCGACATAACGGCCCTGGACTAATACATGGACAGTGTAAAAATGTGCAATCAAATTTTATATTCGTATTTTTACTCACCTATTCAGTGTCAGTTTTAACTCACAATAAACAATAATAATGACATCACAAGAGTGAATTTAATAGCCTTTACGCGAAACGGTACCAATCAGGGTTGGTTGTTGACAAGAAACAATATAAAACATCACAAAAAATATTTTTACAATTTTACCACTTTTTTAAAGTGTGAAATAGTTGACAAAAGCTTAAAATGCAACAAAAAAAAAGTCTATGATAAAAAACGTTAACTATTTGTCTTGGGTCGTTTTGACCGGGGCCGTTATGTCGGGACCGTTTACTCAGGTGCCGTTTTGACGGGTCACCCTATTTGTGTTATACCTCCGTTAAGTCTTATTTGCATAAATCGCCCCTTGTCATATGAATGATATTAAGCCCCACTTTTTTTTCCTTCAGGTTTTAGTTGTTTTTCTTCTTATTAAAAGTTTATGCGGAAATCGGACCCATTTCCGATGTTTATATTATCATCCACTTTTGCCTGTTTATCATAATTGTCGCAGCCTAAAAAGTTTGATTGTTGTTTAGGATGTTTCCACCTTCTGTGTGCTTCCTGACAACACTCTACATTTATTCTTTGCCTCATCTACCACCAGAGCAGCTTTGTGCGTCGTATCTTCAAGTTCCTTGAATCTTTCCACTTAACACCATTGTTGTAGATCTATGTGCGCACCACGTACTCTGATGGTTGGTTCCTTAAAGTAAATGGGGGGGGGGAGGCTGCAATCAGGCTTTGAAATAGGTCAATGTATAATATAAAAACAGGGTATTAGTAGGCCTGACAGGACGTAACACAACAGCGAACGTTTCGGCAAAGAGCCTTTATCAACGGACAAAAAGTACACAATTGAAACGAATAAAACGAAATAATAAAAGATAAAAACACTTAGCTGCGGTGAAATCCAAGTAGTCCAGTAGAGATAGTCCAGTGGTTGGTTCCTTAAATGATTGCTCAGAAAATATAGTTGGATGAAATATCTCCCCACCCACCACCCCCACCCGCTAATACTTTTTCCGATCCCCTGATTATGCCGATCGATTATAATTTGTATTATTTTGGTTTTGCCATTGTCAAGGATGCTTGTGATATCTTGCCCAATGCTATCCACCCCTCTCCTTTTTTTCCCACCACAATATGGAGGACTGATGATTGAGATTGTTTTACAGCGGCCATGTGTTTAAGATTAATTCAGCTGCCAGACTAGTTCTTAAAGCAAAAAAGAAAACATGACCACGTTACTCCGCTACTTTACTCACTTCATTGGCTACGTATACAAGCTCGAATTGATTACAAACTGGCTGTTCTCTGTCACAACTTCTTACCTGACTCATCTCCTTCCTATCTTACTGAACTTCTGTCGGTCTACTCACCCAGTCGTCAGCTACGCTCTTCTGCAGACACACGTATTCTCTGTGTTCCTAAGACACGAACTAAAACTTTTGGCGAAAGGTCATTCTCTTTTTGTGCAGCCAAACAAAGGAATTCTCTACCATTACACATCCGTAGTATTCCAACTACCAAGTCCTTCAAGACTGCACTTAAGACGCATCTTCTCAAAATGTATTTACAAAATTAATGAAACAACATTTGTTTTTAATGATTAGCGTAGCTTATG
Source organism: Ampullaceana balthica (assembly GCA_944989445.1). Taxonomy (NCBI): domain Eukaryota; kingdom Metazoa; phylum Mollusca; class Gastropoda; family Lymnaeidae; genus Ampullaceana; species Ampullaceana balthica. The sequence continues at coordinate 1,244,158 of CALYLW010000263.1, read as the reverse complement.
TGTAATGTACTGTCCTTTTTGTTGTTATTGTGGTATGAATGCTTATTTAATTATTATATGTATGTTATGATCTCCATGTAAAGAGCTGTGAGCCCAGTTCCTTACTGGGATACAGCGCTATATAAATTTTCAATTATTATTTTTATTATTATTAAGATCACAGTCAAATAACGAGTTAAATGCTTGTAAAGTTCAATGGGGATCTTCCATTGAAATCGGAACAATTTTCAAGCAATTTTAAAATTTAATATCAGTCATTTGACATGATCCATTACGGTATTTATCATTAACAAAATAAACTTGCGTCAGCCGGGAGTCGAACCCGGTCTAATTGCTTGGAAGGCAACTATGCTAACCGTTACACCACCGACGCTTGTTATTTATGTACTTCTATTTCTATCAATAAAAGTTATCAATTCTCATGTGCGCAATGCAAAACGAAAAAAAAACAAACAACGTGTGACCATCGGATCCATAAATTGCAAGGGAGATAATCCGGTATTGTTATATTTTAAATTGTACCAATGATCATTATAAAAGGTTTAAACAACCGTGAACTGTACAGTCGAAACTAGGTTCCCTCAATATGAGGGGGGGAAAAAAACAGACTGCGCTGGCAGAACACTTACAAAGAAGGAAACATGACAGAGGAGCAAAGAGAGTGCACCACCAAAGCCCAAGACGAAATCGGCTCAAGAGAAGACTTAGCTTTAGATGAATAAATGATGTGCAGAAAGATCTACAGCAAATGGGCATCCAATTTTGGAGAAGAAATGCGTTGGTTAGGTCAGAGTAGAAGGAAGTGGTGAGGCAGGCCCAAGCCCTACATGGACTGTAGCGCCACATGGGATGGATGGATGAATTAGGACAGAGTAGAAGGAGGTGGTGAGGCAGGCCCAAGCCCTACATGGACTGTAGCGCCACAGGGATCGAGGGATTACAAGAGTTTAACTTGTACAAATATGTAGAACTAATAGAATTAAATGCATGCAAGACTTTTGAGGTGGACGCTGTTCCTTTTTGCTATTTTTTACATGCATAATTATTCAAACATGTCTTTGCCATATCTTATTATATGACACTTTTATTTCAAATATTGTTTGAACAGAAAAACAATCAGTCATTGTTTATATTTATGTGAAAAAATACACATCTGTTTTAAGAAAAGATCTTTAAAAAAAAACACACAACTGATTTTAAGAAATGATCTTTAAATAAGAAAAAACCCGTAAAAAAACCAAGTTTTTGACTATAAATCCTTTATGTACGAGAAGTAACTAAAAGAATGTTCATTATAATACGCAGCGCCAGACCATCCAGAAATACAAAATTGCAGTTGTGTCGTAAAACATGTTTAATATAATGCGCACCGATCAGGAATATGTTTATAAAAAGAGCTGTCAATAAAATACGCACCTTATTGCGCGACAGAAAGGTTGTTCAATATAATACGCACCGCGACGCTCTATCTCAAAAAATAGCATGATACATAGGAATAAAATAAAATAATCTAAAAAATCAATAATTTAATTACGGTACATGCGATCGATCTGAAATTTTGATACATTGTTTTTATCATCGGTACGAAACTGCCTGCAAAATTTCAGCTCGCTATCTTGCGAGCAAGTGGGTTAAAAATCGATCAAAAGTTTTGGCGACAACGTCGGCCGCAGACACCACGAGTTAATATAAAGGATTTAAAAAAAAACACTACATCAAAGAAACCGAGTTCTTGTATTTGCTAAATAATTGATTAGACGTTTTTTCCTGCGCTAGTTGAAGAATTGAATTAATCAATAAAACTTTGTCCCAAAAAATCTGGGATAAGAGGGGTTGTAGTTTAGTACCATGGGGGTAGAGAAGAATGGGATTGTGGAGATAATTGGGATTGTGAGGATAATTGAGATTGTAGAGATGATTGAGATTGTTATGACAATTGGGATTTTGGACATGATTGAGATAAAAGAAATTATTGGTATTGTGGAGATTATAAGTAAGGTGCAGATGAATGTGATTATGAAAATTGTTTGACTTGTGTAGATGATGTAAATTATGTCTGTGATTATGATTGTGACGTAGGTGGATTTTAAAATAATCAAATCCTTCTTTTCTATTGGTGGTTATATCAATTTTTGTTCGATTCAAAAGCTTTAGATTTTTCTCAATTAATATTTCAAATGATTTAATGGTCAGATAAAAAAATAATTAAAAAACAAACATAAAGCAAAAAATAATAATTAATTCTTAAAATGTTTACAATTTTATTATTAAGGAAATGGTAATTAGGTGCTAAATACTATTTTAAGTGGTGGACAGCATAAAGCAGCCCTGGCTCTGTGTCATTTATATCCAGATGCGACTATAAAGTTCTGCGGGAGGCAGGATGTCTAAACAAAACGTATGGCTCGTACGGGAAAACAATTTTAGGCAACACAATTTCAAGCTTTCTAACCTGATACATTTGCGATCGGAAAGAAATACTTTAAACTAAGATAACCAAACATGATTTTAAGGAACAGTAAATTATATCCAAAAACGGCAAGCTATTATGTTTTCGGAAAATAGGGGTTAGTTTACATTTTAAGATTTTATTTGTATACTGTGATCCTTACTTCATCATCATCTCTTCTCTTTAAATCCCTTATATTAACTTCATCGTCTTGTGTCTCTGTCTTGGGCTCGCGGTCGGTCGGGCGGAAAAACAAAAGTGAAAAATGACCCACTTCCCGGATTGATACCGAGCTGAAATTTTACACATAGACTCTTGTCACCTAACAATGCATTGTATCAAAATTTCAGATTGATCGAATGTAGTGTAATTAAATTAATGCATTTTTAGTTTATCTCTATATAATTTAATGTAGCCGTCTGCTATTGTTCACCCCCACGTGCTGAGTTCATTCCAGCCATCGATGACCACAGTTTTACAGCAAGGGGAGATCAGTCGGTTTTAGTCTGTAAATGTTTGTCGCGCGTTGCGTATTATGTTGAACATATCAATACTTCATGTTCTGTCTCATATTTAAGGGATTTACAGTCAAAAACTTTGTTTTTACGGGGTTGTTTAATTAAATCCCTTATATTAGCTTCACCATCCCCTCTCTTTCTCTCTCTCTTTCTCTCTCTCTCTCTCTCGCTCTCTCTCTCTCTCTCTCTCTCTCTCTCCCTCTCTCTCTGTCTTGGGCTCGCGGTCGGTCTGTCGGAAAAAAGAAATGTAAAATAAAATGACCCACTTCCCGTAATGCTATCGAGCTGAAATTTTGCACACAGACTCGTGTTACCTAACAATGCATTGTTTCAAAATTTCAGATCAATCGCATGTACCGTAAATAAGTTAATTCATTTTTAGTTTATCTCTTTATCGCATGTGTAGCCGGGTCACTGGAGTTCAGTCCAGCCATCCACGACCATATCCCCATGTTTAATTAAATGGCAGTTCAGTCAGTTTTAGTCTGCAAATGTTTATGCTAGTGTGTCGCGTGGTGCATATTATATTGAACATCATCAATACTTTTAGTTATGTCTCATATAAAAGGGATTTATAGTAAAAAAACCTTTGTTTTTACTGGTTATTGAATTAAATCCCTTATATTAACTTCCCAGTCTTGTCTCTTTCTCTGTCGCGATCTCTTGGTTAGGTGGGCGGAAAAACAAAAGTAAAAAATGACCCACTTCCCGTGCTGCTATCGAGCTGACATTTTGCACATAGACTCATGTCACCTAACAATGTATAGTATCAAAATTACAGATCGATCGAATGTACGCAATTAAATTAATGAATTTTTAGTTGATCTCTATGTATCTCTACGTGTCTTGTAAATGTTTATGCTAGTCTGTCACGCGGTGCGTATGATATTGAACACAATCAAACATTTTTGTTATGTCTGATATATAAGGAATTTATAGTCAAAAACATTTTTTACGGGTTGTTTAATTTATGTGGTTAAAACAACGTAACTAAGATGAAACCTCACGTGATCATCGTCACATGACACTGTAGAATCACCATCGATTTATAGTGTGCTGCAATTATTTTTCTTTTTTTTTCTGTTATTGATCATTTTCTGACGCCTTCGAGCAACTGACACTGTCCGCAACAAAGTTTGTCCAAACACTAGGTCAACGACACGATTCTATCGGAAGTACTAAAAGTGAGACAACATGTAAACAGAGTATGGGTGAGCCTGACAGGACGTAACAAAACAGCGTCCATTGAAGTGTCGGGAGACTGGAGACTGTTTGTCTTTCGTAATCGCACGCACATATGGGCGTCGAACACCGGTTAGTCACCGTCATGGTCTCTTTCACAAACACACCCGGCATGGTCAGTCTGGAGAATAGACTAATCCAAGAGTATGGGACCCTTGCACTACATGGGATGAATGTTGTGTTTTCGCTGACAACCTAATTTATTTGCCACACCTCCTCTCTTCTTTCCAAAATAAGCTCATACTACTCTCTTCTTACTATTGCTCTCTTTGGCACTTGATTTCACCCCAGCTAAGTTTTTATTTCTTTATATTCGTTTGATTTCTGTACTATTTGTTCGTTGAAGAAGGCTCTTTGCCGAAACGTTCGCGATTTTGTTAAGTCCTGCCAGGCTCACTCATACCCTGTTTACATGTTATCCATCTATTTATCTATAAGCCTGATTGAAGTCTCACCCTCATTTTGTTCACTAAAAGTGAGAGCACGTTTCATGACGCACCGAGACAGACATTTTACTCGTGCTCAAACGAATCAAGTAAAACATGGCATAATTTAGTGGAAAGCTAACAAGAGTTTTAACTGCCCTAAATAGATACCCCGATATGAATTAAAAAATTAAATTAAGAATTTAAATGAAATTACTGAATACAAATTAAGTTAAACATTAGTATACGACAGGCAACGAAGTGTGATTTTAGACAGGGTATTTTGCTTTCAAAAAGGTTCAAGATAGGTTGCCCTCATTTAAATGTAAATTCATCTTAAATATTCTTCTTCTTATCTATACAGACGCTTCTTCTATGCAGAAGATAATTGCGTCCATAGACCATGACGGATGATCTGTTGGCCAGTGATGCAGCGTTCCACGGCTTTGTGGGTTCCACGCATTACCCAGCTGCCTAACTAGTGTTAGGTACCCATTCGGAGCTTGGTGACTCAGGGACGCCCTAGGCCCCGGGAACAAACCCTTGCCTTCACATGGATTCGAACACGTGACCACTCGACCACCGCGTCCCCATATTATTATGTATGTTGTGAGAGACGTGTTGTTGTGTTGACATTGTATGAGCGTGCGAGTTGAATTGACTGAGTATGAAACTCGTGATTTGTTCTGTGAAGTGAAATTGTGTGAGGTCGTGAACTCAGAGAGAATGGCTGGCTATAAATGTAATGTTCATGTGATTAAACAGACAGACGTTACACAGACCACAAGCTGATGATATCCTGTTACACAGACCACAAGCTGTTGATGTCTTGTTACACAGACCACAAGCTGTTAATGTCTTGTTTCATACAATGAGACTATTGCATGATTGACTAATAGAGAATGTGAGAAGTTGACCAAGAATCAAGACTATTACTCCTACATGGTGTCAGTAGTACTAACTTCATAACTTCTACACATTTATATAAAATAGGATGAGAGGAATGATGATCGTGTTAAGATGTTATGAATGGCCAATGTCTACTTGTTAAAGTTCCACAAAGTCTAAGCAGACAGTTTTAGTTTTAAATTGACAATTCCTATGAAAGTATTAAAGATTTTTTTCTTTTTACACTTTACTCATTATATGTAAAGAGTACATTATTTATTATTTGTCTCCCTTTTTTGTTGTTGCACTATAGCAGTGGTCCCCAACCGTTTCATAGCAGTGGTCCCCAACCTTTTTATCGCCGCAGACCGGTCAAAGCTGGATAAATTTACCGTGGCCCAAATGACGAGGGGGCTGGTGTGGGGTGGGCGGCGTCGTTGATTGTTTATACATGTATTTTATACTTTTTTCATTTTATTATTTCTTAAGTTTAATTGTACTTAAATTTGTCTTCAAAATGAAATAAAATTACATAAAAAATGAAATCAAAATAATTTAATATTTTAACTAACTAGAACTAGAACGTTATTTCAATGAGAACCCCGAGCTTCTGTCTCTGCAACGAGACGGTTCCATCTGGGGTAATAGGAGTAGGGGTAATTTATCCTGGAACATAAAACATCGTTAATAAGGTAAAATATTAAATGTGGACCAAAACGAAAAGGACAAAATAAACACGTACACGTTCGGCATTTCATGAGAAATTATCGTGACGAGAGAGAAGAGCGACACACTTGGACATACATTTTGAACCATTAAACATTGTAATATAATCACATATTATTTTATAATATTTTATATCATAGTGAATCTTCATAAAAATGAATTGATAACTGTATCAGTATAACCACATATTCAGAAATAGCTGTTTCCAGGAGATTATTCAAATTGTTTTAAACTCATGAACTTCAGTGATGGTATGAACACTTTCAGATTTAGGTAATTATTATTAATTTTTTTGTTTAAAGTTCAAGTGCATGAAATAGTATTGTTTAAATAACACTAAGCATTTATTTAAAATTTAAAGCATAAAAATGAATTAAATGATTTAAACTTACTCTATGGTCATTCATTACCTGACACAAGTAAAACTTTTGGATCAGTTAACATCAGCGTCACTAGAAGACAATTTCAAATCTCGTCATTGATGAGGTATCAATGAAATTTCCGAAAAAACAAAAAGGAAACAGAAAAAGTGGAAATGGAAGTAGATAAGCTTGCCAACACGCGTGACCCATCAAAAGTGCGCATGACAAACGAGCGCCGACATAAGAGCGGAAAAATTGATTGTAGGCGGTTTTTACGATCTGAGCGAATGTGTCATTGATGTTAGTATGAAGGGGTGCCGCTAAAATGGGTTGCGAGTTTTTTTGTGTGTGCCTGTTGTATATAGAAAGACGCGCAATCCCAAGAGAAATAAACCACAGTAAATAAAATGTAATTACTTTAATTTCCCTTTAGCGGCCCTGCACCATTTGTTCCACGGCCCGGTACCGGTCCACGGCCCCGGGATTAGGGACCACTGCACTATAGGAATGTCACCAAAATTTATCAGAAACTATGTATAGGCCACCGATACAATAAGTATGTTAGAAGACTTGTCTATAATATCAAACATTATTAAATGCGGACTAAAAAGTGCGTTCCACTTTGTAAGAATGCCAACCTTTAGGGCAGCAAAGACATCATTAAAAAAGAAACCGGGACGCAGAATGCCAACAGACCGACCAACATTGGGGCGAATGGTTGCGGGTGATAACGACCTACAGCTGTTGGGGTTTCGGACATGGGGCAGTGAAAGGCCACCTATCGCCCGGAATGGAAGAGGGGGACTGAGCAATAGGCCAAGGCCTTACATGGGCTGTAGCGTCAGAGAGTCTGAGTATGTATAGGTCAGGAGTAAGAACAATGTAAAATTTGATGCTATGAATACTTTGGCTTTCCAAATATAAGATAGCATATATATATATAGCACATTAGGAAAATCATACAGGACATTACCTAATGTAAATTCTATTGCCGAGAAATACGAAAGCACAAATTATAATTAGTGTTACAGTTTTGAATACTAGACCATTGTTAAATATATTTTAGATAGGTTCTAATATACTTATAATGATGACCACTTTGGATATTTCGATAGGAATTGTTGAGTTTTTTATTTGTGAGTTAGATAATATGGAACACATACAGCCTCCAGGGATGGGTTGTCATAAGGTACGGAGAGCAGACCAGTAAAGGGATCAAATTCCGGTGATCCTCGTGCTGTTTGAATGGGGTCATCTGACGAATTCTGTTTTTACACACCAAATTTCAAAGAACCCATGGGGAAGTTAATAATTGAAGATGAAAATACACACATTGGACGTAATTTAACAACAGAAGAGAACCGATTAGTTAATTTTATTAAACAATAGTAAATGGTAAAACTCTTCTTAACGAAAAGCGGACAGAATGTTTTTCAGTGGAATTGAGCATCGAGGCCCGCTTCACGATGGGCCCGCTTCATCGCTAAGATCGAATTCCGCTGGCGATGAAAATTTCGTTGCCTCATTGCTCATCCTTGTCCGCGATGAAATCACTACGCCGCAGTAACACGGTCCCCGATTCTTCGATAAACTTCTTCTCCAGGAAATGAATAACTTAACAGTAGAGATTTTAGACAAAGTTTAAAAAAAATATTAAAAATTTTCAATTATATTAATGATATCCTTTCACCTTTTAACGAAACGTTTTTTATATTACACAAAAAATAATAAAAAATAAAAAAAAATAAAAAAAAATAACTCGTGTGATTTGTGTGATGTATTTACTTTTCAACCCAGACTTAACATTATTCTGAGACCACCCATAATTAAGGATTAACACACTTTCGTATAATAAGTTATGCTGTCGAGGGGATTACGGTTAATTCTGTTGTTGATGCGTTTTAAGGTGATGTTCTGGATGAGTTCTGAGACAGATCAATAAAATGATGTTGAGTTGGGGGGGGGGTTCACAGACGGTTCTCTTGTGATGTATCACGTGCACAATCCCTTATTAAAGTTTGACATAATTCCTTGGACATGATAATACACAATGGAAGTGTAAGGGGATATAATTTACTTGGACATGATAACACAGACCACAGGTTGAGAGGGAATTCGAGGAGCAATCACGTAATAAAACATTAATGATGTCGAGAAACTCTCAAGTTTTTTAAGGGTTAAATTAAAAAAAAATAAAAAAAAAGTGAGTTAATTTAAAAATCTAAATTTATTTTCATAAAAAAATTGATTTTTCAAATCCAAGTTTTCAGAACAGAATAATTTAAATCACGTAACTGCATTTTCAACTGAGGAAATAATAGGACTACAATAGCAGTCAATATTGTAAACAATTTTCAAAAAACAAATGCGCACCGTTTATTCATCAGTTTTTCCGACACACTTGCGTACTTGTAATGTACTTTTGAGCGGGAAGTCAAAATGCGTTATAGCGCTACCCAGGGACGGTCTTATCAGGACTTCAATCACCAACATCAGTGGCGGCGCCTCTGTGGATCGCTGCGGGGCACGGGAAACTGTTGTTGTAAATACACATATTGTAATGTGGATAGAAAAAAAAATTCATTTGCAATCAAACGCTGTTTCTGTTTTTCCCCTTTTTTACTTTGTCCCCCCCCCCGAGTAAATATTAAGATATACATTAAAAAAATGTTATGGCGTTGCAATGTGCAGAGTGCAGTGTGCTATTATAACAAGAAACTTGGAACTCTACATTTTTTTCCAAGAGTTGTTGTTTATTAAAAGTCGACATTTTACTACCCGTGGTATGAATGTATGATTTTGTTCATAAACTAACCTGATATTTTCATAGTGTTTCATTTGCGATTATATCAGTCTACAACAAATAAAATCGTAGAATTATTAATCCCTGTAGTAACTCGACAGATATTTTCTTTCTGATAACATCGGGTCGCTCCCTGTCGTGGTTGCTACACGATCGAACGAGCTGTCGTAATAGTGCCAGGAGTTGAAATGACAGCTTAACGGTTTGTTTGCGACCAGCGGCCCGAAGATTAGACATATGATCCTTCCTTTGTTGGGCAGGAGAAGGGGGGGGGGTTAACCGCGGCCAGGCAGGCAACACATCTGGTGTTTCGATCAACATTGATGACGTCACACGGAATGAACTATTAGAGTAGAGGGATGAGGTTGCGGGTGGGGGGGGGGTCGGAGGAGGTGGCCGTCCACACAGTTACATTTATGGAAAAGTCATAACTCCACCCAATTACACCCCGACCCTTGAGGGAGGCCATGCTTTCTCGCGCCTTTTTGAGGAAAATTCTGTTGGTTTACCCCAAATTACAAAGCAAAAGGCCGGGGTTGAATAAATATTGTCGTTTGGAAATAAAGCACTGGTACGTGAGCTGGCGGCAATGAAAGATCTTCCCAACTATTAAAGTTATTTGAAAAAATAATGTGATCAATTAAATGGAAATGCAAGAAATTCCCATCTAGTAAACTTATTTGACAAAATATGTATTCAATTTATAAAGGCGTCAATGCGGGATATTACCTGTTGTAAAAGCTAACAAAAAATCTGTAAACCGATCATATTCCAACTATCATTAAAATTACAATAACATTTATGGGCTTAAAGGAA